>JAVLUZ010000778.1:0-216169 GCA_036768485.1 Mermis nigrescens
ACGGAATAGGCACAATTATGAGACACACACATATGACTTTAGGTACACATAAAAAATGGTAGCACACCATACGTGGGCAGCAAGAAAATTCTGGGGGGAGTGCAAGATTTTTTTGAAGGTCGAAAAATGGCCTTAAAAATGGTGGTATGGCGATAAAAACACCATTTTTCGACGTTTCTCATCAAGCACTATCCATTGGCATCAAAAAATTGCGAAAAAAACGAAAAAAATTTTCAAAAATTGAATTCTGGGGGGGGGGGTATTTTGATTTCTGGGGGGGGTATTTTGGTTTCTGGGGGGTGCATACCCCCCAAACCCCCCACGCCCAGGTGTGTAGCACACGTACCAATTTGTACTCAAGTCGCATTAAGCCCGAGTGCCCATTTTCCTATCCTGGATTTTTATTGAAAATAAGTATGGGAAAGGAAATGAAGATATGATAATTTTTGGAGGGAAGGTGGTCCTGGGCGACACACTATATGCATTGCGCTTAGTGGTCGCGTACGTGCAAATGGAAATTAAGCACGAAATTGAACATCTGGGCAAAACAGTCATGGGAATGTAGGTACAACGTAGCACAAAACAAATGGAATTTCGCGTTGAACCAACGCGGCGAAACTGGGTGTAGAGCCATCTCTACATTTGTACGAGCACTGGCTCGGCATATGTAGGTAAGTAGCCGAGCATTGGTCAGTAGCGGGTCCTCTGGCCTGCCCTGTTTTCTGTGAGACTCTAAAACTACATACCTACATGTGTATACGGCTTTAGTCTAAAAGAAATTTGTAAAAGCTCACTTTTTTCAAAAACCTCGTGGTAAATAGAACGACTGTATATGTAATCTGTTCCATTCCGAACGGACCATTTTTTCCAAAGTCTCAGTACTATAATAGTTTTTCGCTGGACAAATGGCTCCTGCATTCATGCCCTCTTAGCGAATGATTGCTTTAAATTCTTCTTATTAATATTTAATGTGCTTTGTCTAACATGCGGTGCACCTAACAAAGTGCTACAACAACCTGAACCGCAAAATATTTTTCTACAGTAATTAGTGGTAGAGCGAAAATGCGCCTTTTGGAATGGAACAGACTATATAGCTCGCTTTTATAGTCTCTA
This sequence comes from Mermis nigrescens, assembly GCA_036768485.1. NCBI lineage: Eukaryota > Metazoa > Nematoda > Enoplea > Mermithida > Mermithidae > Mermis > Mermis nigrescens. The sequence continues at coordinate 1,114 of JAVLUZ010000778.1, forward strand.
CTCTCTTTTCTTCACGTTGGGCATTAATTTCCAGAACTACCGTGGGAGATATGTATTTAAAAAAATTAGGAATGGTATTATACGATTGCCTTTCTGAATATTGAACGGCAAAATCAAATTTCTAAGCTGCTTTTGTAGCATACATGACTTTTATGAATTACATTTAGTGAAAAACTCGAATAAATGCAACAATTTGTAGATTTTGGCACAAGTATTCAATGTAGCTGTAGATGTTCCGAAGTTATAATCATGCTTTGCCCATCAAATTTTTAAAACTCATTTTTAAATTAACCTTAATTACTGTTGGTGTTGTGAGGAAGACGATCCTCGGTCCTTGTCCCACCCAGGGTTGCCAGGTGCAGGAGAATTCTCCTGAATTCAGGAGAATCTAAAATTTTCAGGAGCAGGAGCAGGAGAATAGGCTTTTCAGGAGAAGTTGTAAACATGCAGGAGAATGCAGGAGAATTTTAAAATGTCAGGAGAATTCAGTGGAATCCTGAAAATCTAGGAGAATTCAGGAGAATTTTCAAAACTTAAACAGCAAGTTATAATGATTATCATACATTAACCTTCTTACTGTACTTACTGTAGTTATAATTTTATACTTAGATCTTTCACATTAAGAATTTATTTCGTTCATAGTTGAGACCACCGTTTTTCCACTTTTTGGTCTATTTGTCGGAGTAACTTAAGAATATGGTACTTCCTGAATACTAACAAATAAACTTCAGAAGAGCGGATTTTTTTGCTCAGTTCTTAGAACATGTTGAAAGAAAGCGCGGAAAAAAATTTCATCCGTCTATGATCAATATTACAAAATCTATGGGTTTCTTTAATTAGCCTCTTCTCGACCTAAACAAGCATCTTATCGACCTAAGTATTTGAAGATTCAAACAGCTGAATGCAGAATCACATGTAGATACCTAATTTACGTCGACCTAAGCATCTATACATCGACCTAAGCATCTATACATCGACCTAAGCATCTATATATCGATCTGAGCATCTATACATCGACCTAAGCATCAATACATCGACCTAAGCGGGAGCGACCTCGACCTAAGCAGCTTGAAACACCTTTTAGATATACTAAGCCTAAGCCTGATTATAATAGAAGCAAAAACTTAGATTTTCGTATATCTAATCGAGTAAAACAGGAAAATCATGCAAAAAATATGAAATTTTTTTAAGTTTTTTTAAAATTTCAAACAGCTTTCCGCGCCTTTTTTCTTTTTTCTCCTTCATTGCTATGCTATGTTCTAATCCTCAGGCTAAGAAAGATTTTATATCTATGATAAATAAGTACTTAAAAACTGATGGTTTACGTGCTCGTCCTGATTTATCTTATCTACAACGTCAACGCGCCCGCGAGCTCCGTGAAAAATATAATGATTTGCCTGATAAGGAAGGTTATTACATCGATTACAAGGCCGATTGTATTAAAAAACGCAGAATTGATTCTCTTACATTTAAACCAAGATCAAACATTGCTGACTGCTAGGGATTGGGCTGTGTAAATTCTCTAAAGGCTACTTTAATTAATGTTCGTAGTATAAACAATAAAACTATTTTTGGATTCGATTCTTGAAAGGTACGATCTTGTTTTTATTACCGAATCATGGCTCAACAAAGATAATCCCGATGGTAGCGTTTTCTATAATTCAGACTTTCAAGTTTTTCGAAAGGATAGAGCTTATAAAGGCGGTGGTGTTTGTGCTTTGGTTAGAAAATCTATAAAAGTTAGCATTTTTAGTTTTCCAAACGAATATAGCCTGGCTGAATCCTTAGTTCTAGATCTCTTTTCTAAAAACACTGTTCTGAGAATAATATTAATTTATCGTTCTCCTCATTACGACTTCAACCAGACAAAAACGGTATGTGAGCTCATTGATTATTGTCTTCGAGACAACTATCCTACTGTGCTCCTAGGTGATTTCAACTTTCCGTCAATCAATTGGTCTGAAACCAAAATTCCATCTGACAAAAGCTCACGTCTTTTCTGGATTACTGTAACTAGTCATAATTTTTATCAATTAGTTACCGAGACTACTCGTTCTGATAACATTTTAGACCTTATTTTTGTTAACAACATGAGCTTATGTTTTGATATTTCTGTATTACCACCATTAATGGGCACATGTGATCACAGTCAGATTGATTTTAAATTTCTAACAAATTTTGACAAATCAAGAAATATTGAAAAAATTAGAGATTTTAATCGTGGAAATTACGTTGATTTTGCCACTTACCTTGATTATATTAGTTGGGAAGAAACTTTCTTTGACTGCACAAATATAGATGAATTTTATAAAAAATTCCTGTGTATTATAAATGAAGGTGTATGTCTGTCTATTTATCCCTTTCAAGAGCAAATCACCAAAAAGATACCTTCTAGTCATAAAAAAATTACAGCGAAAAAAGTTAAACTTGTGGAGAAAGCTGAAAAAATTTAAAACGTCTCAATTAAAGCATGAATACAAACAAATTACTGCTTCTTTAGAAAGTGCTGTTCATGAGCATTACTGTAAAAACGAACAAAAACTCGTTGAAAAGTCAAACGTAAAGAAATTTTACAGTTACGTTGGTAAACGTTTACAGGATAAAACGCCTTCTCTTCCTTTAAAGGATGAAAATGGTAAATGCATTTTTGACGAATCTAAAAAAGCTAATCTACTTAACAATTTCTTCTCTGATGCTTTCACCCTCGATAATGGCATTTTACCTGATTTACCTACACCCTTTACAGAAAGTATTATTGATCATATTTTGTGTACGGAAGACGATATTATAGCTGCTATAAAAGGTTTGAGTTCTTCACCTTCTAGTGGACCTGATGGGCTTCCAAGTATTCTTTTCAAAAAATTAGCGTATTCTTTGAAAAACTCCTTTGAAAAAAATTTTTCTAGTATCCTTACTGTCTGGAACCTTACCCAAAATTTGGAAAACTGCTTTTGTAATTGCAGTCTTAAAGAAAGGCGATGCATCTTTATCTTCTAATTATCGTCCGATTTCTTTAACTTGTGTAGCTGCCGAATTCTTGAAAAAGTCTTGAAAACTCAGTTAATGGATTATGCTAAAAGAAATAACTTGATTTCGTTTGAACAGTTTGGTTTTCTTCCTAAAAAATCATGTGAGTTGCAACTCTTGTGCTATTTAAATAAGATAATTAACAATGTAGACAATAAAGAGCCCATGGACGCTATATACTTGGATTTTGCAAAAGCGTTTGATTCCATCTCTCACAGTAAACTGGTTCTCAATTTGTCAAAATACGGTATTCAAGGTTATGTACTTAAATGGATTAAAAACTTTCTTAGTGATAGGACTCAGAGAGTTGGAATCGCTAAAAATTTTTCAAATGAGACCTGTGTTTTTAGTGGTGTACCACAGGGCAGCGTCCTGGGTCCAATCTTATTTCTGTTCTACATAAATGACATTACATCTTTACTAACTGATCATTATTCAAACAGGCTTATTTTTGCAGATGATATTAAGATTTATGCAAAGTCTGAGCACTTTTTCCATCTTCAAAAATTGCTAAATCGAATTTCTGAATGGTCAGATTTTTGGCAGCTTTCTTTATCCTTACAAAAATGTCAGGTCCTTCATTTTGGTCATAATAATCCTCGAATGGTTTACACAATAAATAATAGCCTCGTCTCAACCTCAAAATCCCCTGTAAAAGATTTAGGCATATTAATTGATGAAAAACTTAATTTTACTGCTCACATAAGCAAACTTGTGAAGCAGGCCTTTCATCGCATGTCACTAATTTTTCGCTGTTTCAAAAGTAAAGATTTGACACTTCTCACAATGGCCTATAAAACTTATGTACGGCCTCTTTTAGAATATTCTACCTCTGTTTGGTCACCACATACAAAGAAAAATAATCGTAACATTGAAAAGGTTCAAAGATACTTTACTAAACGTGTCTTAGGGTGTTGTTATCCAAGCATCATGTCTTATCAGGATCGACTTCAGGTATTGAATCTAGAATATCTAGAGAATAGAAGGTTATTGTACGATTTAACTATGGTATACAAAATGTTTCATTCTGCAGTTGATGTTAATGTAAATGACTTCTTCACATTATCAGACAACAACACTAGATCCACCAACACATTAAAATGAAAAGTCACTGCTCTAAAATCTAACTTGAAGAAATATTTTTTCAGTCACAGAAGAATAAATGTTTGGAATATGCTTCCTGAATCAGTGGTAAACGCTTCCAGTAGTAAAATGTTTAGGCTAAAATTAGAAAATCTAAAAATGAAATATGGAGAATAAACCTTAGTCATAAGTAAGAGCACTGCCTTTATGACCTTGCACCAGGGATTTTTTTTTTAGCGCCACCCCCATTTGCGCAGCCGCTAATGGCCAGGATAGAGCGTTTGCGCGCGGAGCTTCTCATTAGCGCACCAAAAAACCTTTAAATGCTTGGCGATAGGCAAAAATAAGGGCATTTTTGAACTTCTGATGCGCTCCATGTACTGCTGACTGACAATAAATTCTGGCAAGAAATTTAAAAAATTCTTACTACTGGTTCCAACTCGAACAAGAAATCTAATGGTAAAAATATCAATTTGATACCTGATTTCTCATTGCCTTGCCTATACTAGACTGAGCGATTTCTTCAAGCTGTCTTTGCAGTTTGCACTCAATTTTCGTGTATTGCAAAATGCAACCGCTATACAGAAACCAATAATTAGATGCAAAGCGCCCGAAATTTTGGCATCTTCTCAATGTGTATCTCAAGGCTGGGCTATTTCAAAGATAAATTTAAAATGAAAACAATTAATTTGGCACCATGCACCACAAAAACAAGGATTCATTACTGCAAAGATGCTAAAGCAGGGATTCGCTTATGATGAAACAGGAAAGCGGTGGTTGGCAAACACAATTAATTCATTCTTAAGAAGTCGGCGCCAAGCGCCGAAAAAATTTTAAAAATTTTTAAATCAAAATGCAATATAAAATGTTTAAATTTCTAATTTTTTGCCCAAAAAAGCCTTTGCGCATGGCGCTAATGAACGAAATGTCCCATTAGCGCAGGGCGGGTTTCCTTTGCGCCGCGCTAAAAAAAAAAGTGCCTTGCACAGCAATGTTTCTTCTTGGTACGAGCTGTATTAGCATTATTGCTTCAATGTTTATTCTGTATTCTACATTTTCCGCTACTGTACATTTTTCTCTTCGTTAATGTTTCTGATGACGTATTTTCGCTGTTGCAATAAACTTTAAACTTTAAAATGTGTAAGTCCTTGGATCGAGCCGTTTAATCGTCCCACGCAACACTCAAATCGAGAGTTGCCTGCAACTTTGCAAGTATGGCTCAGATTTTCACCAAATTTTCTTTCCGCGCTTCAATTTATCATGTTCCAAAAAAATTTTGGCATTCCGTATTCGTTTTGCACCTTTTCTGAAAGTACCATATTCTTAAGTTTAGCCCTATTGGTCAACCAAAATTTTGGGAAATGGAGAAAATTTTTGGGCTTGGTTGGCATTTGTGGAAAATTTTTGTGATGTTAAAAATGCGTTTTAGAGAGTTAAAACTTCAAAATTTTTCAGCGCTTCGCGCCGAATTGATTAAATTCTTACTTATTAGTAATCCTTAAGCCGCGCCGCGTCATTTTTATCGACAATCTGGTCTATAATTTCACTACGATTGAAAATCCTTATTTTCTGCGCGGATTCAGTTAGTTTTTTAATGCAAAAATGCGATTTAGAGAAGTGAAACTACAAAATTTTTCGGCGCATTGCGCCGAATTGATTTAATTCTTACTTGTTATTGATGTTTAAGCCGCGCGGCGCCAATTGCAGCATTTTTATCGATAATCTGGTCCTAGAACTCCACTACGATTGAAAATCCTTACCTTCTGCACAGTTTTTGAAATGCAAAAATGATTTAGAGAGCTAAAATTTCAAAATTTTCTGGCGCTTCGCGCCATTTGATAAATTATAGTTTTAATTGTCAAAAACGACTTCAGAACTGGCTAAAATGCTTTACTGAAGGAAGGAAATTCAAGTTTCAACATAAATAACGTATACTGATCGTGATATTCTTGTAGAGCACGAAATTTTTATACAAAAAGTGCATCAAACACCGCTATTGCATGTGTACATTTCCACTTAAAAACACTGATTTTTCAACACAGGCGCTCTATTTTGAACGTTTTTAGACCTCCCAAAAATGTGGAAAAAAGTCGGAAAAAGTGGAAAAAAATTTTGGGTTCAATCTATAATGTCAACCAAATTGCTGGGAAAAAACGGTGGTTAAGACCTAAGTGCATTGATTGACCGGGCTCAAAAAATACTGGGCCCGGGCCCGGGCTTTGCTGCTGGGCTTGGTAACGGGCCCGGGCTTATGTACTAACAACATGCCTTGCTTCCAATATAATGTTATGCATAAGATACATATTTAGACCGATTTTACATTTGTTATTTGTCAAATGCAAGGCTTACTGCTGTGTCAAGAAGATTTTTAAATTCTAAGCTCTGTTAATCATTCAATCTTTCTAAAAATAAATTAAGTAGTTAGCAAGGATTTTGGTAGCATTATTCAAGCAAGAACAAAGTTTTTACTACAATAGTGCGCAATTCCATTATTAAAATGCACGTGCAACTAAACACGGTTTGAAAAAGCACAAGGTTTCATGTAGATATTTAAAGGAAATTGAGCATTAAATTTATGCATTCAGACATAACAGCGACTATGATATGGTCGGATAGAAGATATGCTGTTCGGATTTTAGAACTCAAACTATAGCGTACATTGACGTCAATTCAAATTGTGTAGTGTATAGGATAGCACACGTATTGAAGCTATAGGCGTAGCCAGGGGGCATTGGGGGCACATGCCCCCCCGAAATTTTTCAGAAATTTTGTTGATTTTTCGAGTGTAATAATTGTGTCCAGAAAATTGATTTCAAAAAGGCAAAAACGTCAAAAATTTTCCGGCGCTTCGTGCCGAGTCTTTATTATATTTATTTTTATATAGATCCAATGAGTTCAAAAGCTTAAATTAGCTAAAATAATCGATCAATTCACATCACATTAGTGATTTATTGCTCTATTTGTTCATTGAATGAAACTGCGCATGCTTGTTGAGCATAACAGTAAATGTGCAAAAATGATTGTGTACCAGTTTGTCTATTCTTTGCTTTGTTGTCTTTCTTTACAAGGACAGGACACATAATCCTATTTTAAATGAAAGGAATGGCCAAATTTCCTTATGTTTTTGCGCATTTTCTGTTTTCTGAATTATATCTTATTAATAAGAAGGCCACAAATGGGCCTGAAAACGATAAGAACAAAATTGTCATTGAGACATCTTTAATGGATTTAAATAGAATCACAGGCTAGCATATTCATAAGAAATACGGACAACAGCTGAAATAGTAAACGTCTGAAATATTAACGATAATTATTTGAGGCCCGGTTGAGGCCGGTGGTTTTTAGCCGGGCCCAGGCCCGGGCCTGCTATGACCGGCCGGGCCGGGTCCGGGCCCGGGTACCCGGTCGATCACTGCCTAAGTGTTAAGTTATAACTACATATATCCAAATAAGTTTCGTGCTTCCGTAGTAAATCATTCATTCATTCATTTATTTATTCACTTAATATCACGAAGTGCAGAAACACATAGTTTTACACACCGTCTAATTGTTTTTATCAGTTTCATAGACGTTTGCAAAGCGCCTATGAACATTTTTTTGATATATTTCAAAACGTAAGGATTTGCTTGCTACTGAAGTACATACAATTTTTTCAAAAGACATTGCAAACAGGGCTCTTTTCGGAAATTTTTGATGATGTAAGTGCAACTGAAAATTGGCGGTCACTTTTTTTAAGCACAGAAACTGTTTTTTCGAATAATGAAGATAACAGGCAAGAGATCAGAATAAAATAGTTGGGTGAACCAAGGTAAATTGGCCTGAGCATGCTTGATATGCATGTGTACATACAATTGTAGATCTGCTGTACAACCTTTCCTGCAAAATATGGGCCAGGAGAATTTTCAGGAGAATCAAAATATTTTCAGGAGAATTGCAGGAGAATTTTTCCCCAATTTTACCTCTGTGCAGGAGAATCTGAATTTTGGGACCTGGCAACACTGGTCCCACCGTTTTTTCCCAGCGATTTGGCTGACACTATAGACCAGACCCAAAATTTTTTCTACTTTTTCCGACCTTGTTCCACCTGTTTTTGGAGGTCTGAAAACATTGAAAATAAAGCGCCTGGGTTGAAAAATCAGTGTTTCTTAAGTAGAAAATCCTGTGTACACATGCAATAGCGGTGTTTGATGCACTTTTTGTACAAAAATTTCATTTCGCGCTCTACAAGAAATATCACGATCAATATACGTTATTTCTGTTGAAACTTGAATTTCCTTCCTTCAATAAAGCATTTTAGTCAATTCTGAAGTCGCTTTTGACAATTAAAACTGGCGCCAGAAAATTTTGAAATTTTGCCTCTCTACAACGCATTTTTGCATTAGGTACTAAAACTAACCAAATCCATGCAGAAGGTAAGGATTTTCAATCGTAGTGGACCAGATTGTCGATAAAAATGCTGCCATTGGCGCGGTGCGGCTTAAACATTACTAACAAGTAAGAATTAGGTAAATCAATTCGGCGCCAAAAATTTTTTGCACTTTTTACCTCTCTAAAACGCATTTTTGCATTACAAAAACTAACCAAATCCGTGCAGAAGATAAGAATTTTCAATCGTAGTGAAGTTCTAGACCAGATCGTCGACAAAAATGCTGCGATTGGTGTGGCGCGGCTTCATGATTAATAACAAGTAAGAATTCAATCAATTCGGTGCGAAGCGCCGAAAAATTTTTGTAGTTTCACCTCTCTATAACGCATTTTCGCATGACAAAAACTAACCAAATCCGTGCAGAAGATAAGGATTTTCAATCGTAGTGAAGTTCTAGACCAGATTGTCGACAAAAATGCTGCAATTGGTGCGGCGCGGCTTAAAGATTAATAACAAGTAAGAATTAAATCAATTAGGCGCGAAGCGCCGAAAAATTTCTGAAGTTTTACCTCTATAAAACGCATTTTTAACAGTACAAAAATTTTCCACAAATGCCAACTGAGCCCAAAATTTTTTTCCATTTTCTAAATTTTTGGTTGACAAATGGACCAAAAAGTGGAAAAAACGGTGTTTGTCGCCCACCGGAGTTTTTCCATCTTTTTCAGCATTAGGATATATGCATGGCACTGTTTTTTTTTTAGCGCGGCGCAAAGGAAACCCGCCCTGCGCTAATGGGACATTTTGTTCATTAGCGCCATGCGCAAAGGCTTTTTTGGGCAAAAAATTAGAAATTTAAACATTTTATATTGCATTTTGATTTAAAAATTTTTAAAATTTTTCGGCGCTTGGCGCCGACTTCTTAAGAATGAATTAATTGTGTTTGCCAACCACCGCTTTCCTGTTTCATCATAAGCGAATCCCTGCTTTAGCATCTTTGCAGTAATGAATCCTTGTTTTTGTGGTGCATGGTGCCAAATTAATTGTTTTCATTTTAAATTTATCTTTGAAATAGCCCAGCCTTGAGATACACATTGAGAAGATGCCAAAATTTCGGGCGCTTTGCATCTAATTATTGGTTTCTGTATAGCGGTTGCATTTTGCAATACACGAAAATTGAGTGCAAACTGCAAAGACAGCTTGAAGAAATCGCTCAGTCTAGTATAGGCAAGGCAATGAGAAATCAGGTATCAAATTGATATTTTTACCATTAGATTTCTTGTTCGAGTTGGAACCAGTAGTAAGAATTTTTTAAATTTCTTGCCAGAATTTATTGTCAGTCAGCAGTACATGGAGCGCATCAGAAGTTCAAAAATGCCCTTATTTTTGCCTATCGCCAAGCATTTAAAGGTTTTTTGGTGCGCTAATGAGAAGCTCCGCAGCGCAAACGCTCTATCCTGGCCATTAGCGGCTGCGCAAATGGGGGTGGCGCTAAAAAAAATCCCTGATGCATGGCGTTTCCCGAGAGAAAAAATAACTTTCAATTGCCGGGTTTTGATCCTCAGACCTCTCACTCTACAATGCAATACGTTAACCAGGGCTAACAAACCTTGGTTTTTTAGAAAAACCAAAGAAAATTTTATCTCATGGTCTTTGTTTTTTTTGGTTTTTAGCAAAACTTTTTTATGAATTTTTCTCCTAGATGCATTGAATACAAAGGCAGCATGCTCAAATTCATTCTCTCAATTTCAGCATATCTTACTAATGCTAATACTTTATTCGGAAACACAAAGATAAAACAAAGTCGCAAGGAAAATAGAATAGCATAGTGTAAAATGCGAAAATGTCCTGGACACACAGGCAAAGAAATTGCGCTCACATGTGCTATATCAAAAATTCCCGAATTTTTTCAAAGTTCTCTTAAATTTCTTAAAGGTTTTCTTTCAGCCCCTATTCCGGTAATTAGTGGTTTTCCCCAGGGTAGTGTGCTAGGGCCTACATTATTCTTGGTTTTCATTAACGACCTGGTCGATAGTATCAAGCATAGCAATATCATGCTGTTTGCTGATGATTTAAAAATATTTAATTTTTCACGTGAATTCAGATCCTTGCAAGCAGACCTTGATTCATTGCATGGGTGGACCGAAAAATGGCAATTGCAAATAAGTTATGACAAATGTGCAACCTTGTATTTGGGATTTGGCAACCCTAAAAACATCTATAACCTTTTCTTAAAAGATCTAGCTGATGCAGAAGCTTCTATCAAGGATTTAGGAGTTTTTGTTAGTAATGACCTGTCCTCTAGCATTCATTGTGTGAATATTGCATCCAAAGCTTCCGGAGTTGCTTCTTTGATACAAAAAACTTTTATTTCCAGAAATATTGATTTGATGGTGAAAGCATTTAAAGTTTATGTAAGACTGATACTAGAGTATAGCACGGTGGTGTGGAATCCTTACTAGAGCTGTGCCGGGGCCAGGCCCCGGCCCCGGCTCCGGGGCCTAGGCCTCAGCCCCGGCTCTGGGGCCTAGGCCCCTGGCCGGGGCCAGGCTGGCCCCAGCACCAAGGCCGGGGCCAATGTTAGAGTTGATTATAGTGTAGAAAATTGATAATGTTTTGGGCAGATTTACCTTCAAACTCAATTTCAATCAAACCACAGATCTTGCTAATTCAAATCTTTATTTCACTATGTCAGATTGGTGCAAATTTCTAGTTAATAATCGAAATTGACATATTTCAAATCGCAATTCATATAGACGAGCATTTCCAGCTTGCTTGGCAGCAGACAGCTATGTCTATCAGAACAAATAGAATAATAAGCCTAAAAAAGTGCAAAGTAAAGCACGTTGAAAAACGCCTTCAAGTCAGAGGAGTTAAATCCATACATGGGCAGCTCAAAAATTCTAGGGGTCCAAAATTTTTCAAAGTCAAAAAGTGCCTGATTATATATGGTAGAGCGAAAAAAACACCGATTTCTCGCGTTTCTCAATGAGAGCTATCCATTAGCATCAAAAAACCGCAGAAAAACAAAAAATTCTGACAATCAATTTCTGGGGGTTCTAGCGGATTTTTTTGGGGGGAGAATGTAAATTCTGGGGGTCTAGATCCCCCAATGCCCATGTTCTGTTATATCTTGTAATCCCAACAAATATTAACGCTTGACGTGCATACAAGCAAGAATATATGCATAGGTACATATAAGAGGTAGGGCAGGATTGTACTAGGAGCATGGTAAAGCACACTATTATTGGCCCCAGCCAGGCCCCGGCCCCTGGCAAAAAAGGCGGCCCCGGCACTGCTCTAATCCTTACCTGATAAAAGACATCAACCAAATTGAAAATGTTCAGCGTAAATTTACAAAACGAATACTTTGGCGGCATCAACAGCAGGATTTGTCTTATAGTGAACGATTGAATTTGTTAGATCTTGAAAGACTCGAAACACGGCGTATCTATTTTGACCTTACTTTTGCTTTTAGGATAATTAAGGGACAGTTGCGTTCTGTTTCAGATTTTTTCGAATCTGCGCCTAACAGGGGCACTAGGTCAAATAACGACATAAAGTTTTATATTAGAAAATCTCATTTGGATTGTAGAAAGAACGATTTTGCAAACAGGGTGGCTAGAATTTGGAATACATTGTCACAATGTATTGTTGACTGCAGAAATTTTAAACAGTTTAGGGTTTTGGTTTCAAATCTTAATTTATTAGAATTTCTTAAGGGGCGTATGTAAGTGCACTGCCTGTACGCCTTGGCTTTACTTACATACCAACTCACTTATTTCGCGTTATTTTTTGCATTTATTGACAATTCCTTTCCTAAAATTGCTCATTTAATAATTCTTTGCATTATTCTATTGGTATTTGTTGTAACATATCTTGTCCATATAATTCAGCCAATAAACTATTCTATTCTATTCTATAATTTCGAACGAATTGTGGAAGATCGTTCCAAATTCTAGCTGATCCAGTAGCAAAACAATACTTTATACAATCAAGTCGAAATTTTTCTAAATAGATATGATTTACACATTTATTCCTAGTACGCGAATGATCATAAAACTTATAAAAATGTTCAGAAGGTAAGAGATTATTATGAATAATATACGTAACAATTAAATCAAAATAAATTCTACGGATTTCAAGTCTGTCTAAATGTACGACTTTTAGCCTTTCATCATAAGAAAGTCTCATATATCCAATTAACCTTTTAGTAAATTTTCGCTGTACCCGTTCAACCCTGTTGATAACAGAAAGCAAATAGGGGCTCCATGCAGTTGAAGCATACTCTACTATAGGCCGAATATAATTCTTAAAAGCAAGAACCAAAATTTTTAATCACGTGATTCAAAACATTTGAAAATCAAAGCACTCATTTTCAAAGGTTTTGCTGATATATTAGAACAATGACAACGAGCCCGTCATGATCTATCGATGGCCTATAAAATTTTCCATGGTCGTATAGACATCGATTTTAACGAGTTGTTCACGGTGTGTAATAGCATCACTCGATCAGTTAACTCGGTAAAGCTAAAAATACCTAAATCTCGCTTAAATTTGAAAATGTATTGTTTTGCAAATAGACTCCCTCCTTTTTGGAATAATTTGCCAGAAGAAGTTGTAAATGCCCCGAACTTTCCCTCCTTCAGCAGTCATTTAGAGAAAATTAGTTTTACCTTTGACTATAAGTAAGTGCAAACCGCCTTTATAGTCCTTGCGCAGGTTATTGATATTATATATCATTGTATTGATGACATTTTAGTGTATTAACTCTGATTCTTTCTTTTTTTAATTTGACCAAATTTGTATTGTTTTAATTCCGTCTCTGTCACAATAAAATATTTCATTTCATTTCATAGATGATAAGTTTGTTGGGAATTTTTTTCTAATATGGTTTTTTTCTCAATTTTCCCAAAAACAGTGTTTTTACGCTTTTTAACGTCGGAACTTCAATGTAGAAATGTGAAAATGGGGGCTTTTGCATGAAATTTTTTTCAAAAATTGATGAAAAAAATAAACTTTCTTCCTCAAAAAATACAAAAAATTATGTGAATCCCCAGAATTTTTGTGCTGCCCATATATGCTGGCGGGTTCGCAGCAAAGCCCAAGCAGGGTAAACACGATTCATGATGGTTATTGATTCGGACTTGCCGTGCATATCAAATTGGTGCCAGCTGATGGTCTAAGATTAAGGCACAATTGGGGCAAAAATTGCGGAGCGAGTGAAGCGAGCGGAGCAATTTTCGCCCCAATTGTCTCAGGCTTGGACCATCAGCTGGCACCAATGTGAATACACTTTCTAAGCCTAAGCATAAGATATTCGTATAAGCAAGCTTGGTGAGCTGTAGAAAAAATTTAAAAAATGTCGAGAATTTTTTTCGCTTGATTTCAGACTTGATTATAAAAAATCTATTGTTTAATCTATCTGTATGACTCATTCCACAATATCAAGTTCGAGTTTGACTCCCAAAACATTGCGAAATTATTGTTTTTGCTTATAATTCTGCGATTTTCCAAAGAAAATCAACACAGGAAGTAATAAATCGGCGCGGAGCGCTGATCTTCCACTATATGGAGTGAAGTCTCGGCTTCCAAAGTCTGAAATATAATATAAAATAAGGAATCCGGTGCAAAACGCCGGAAACGTTTAGGTTAAGTTGCTTAAAACATTGCTACAACGTATTTTGGCTTTACTTTCAGTAGACTTCGGGAACTTCAATTTTTTTTCTTTGGGAGACACTAAGGATGCATAGAAATATTTTTTACTTGGGGCGTCCTCCTGCTGGTTACGCCCATAGGTTGGCGCCACCAAAATTCTGGGGGTGCAAGATTCTTCAAAGGTCAAAAAATGGCCTTAAAATTGGTGGTATGGCGAAAAAAACCATTTTTCAAGGCATCAAAAAGTTGCAAAAAAAGCAAAAAAATTTCGAAAATTAAATTCTTGGGGTCTATTTAGGTTTCCAGGGAGGCGGCTATTTCGGTTTTTGGGGATGCATACCCCCAAACTCCCCACGCTCAGTTATGGTTACGCCTCTGGATACATATGTATATAGGCAGGCCCGTATTTAGGATTTTATTTCCGGGGGGGCGAAAATTTGGTGGTCAGATTTCTCGAGAACTATTAAGGGATGGGCAAAAATACAGGCATTTTTTAGCGTATCTCAACAAGCTCTATGCAATGGTGACGAAAATTTCCAGAAAAAATTTAAAAAATTTCACTTAATTCCATACTCATAGTACACAAATCTATCGTTTAAACAACCAACACAACTAATTTCTCATCGTTCAATCGGCGTTTAATTTCTTAACTTCTGTCTTTGTAGTTAATCTTTGTGATTTACAGAGGGAAACAATACAGGAAAGGAATAATGGGCGCGAAGCGCCGAAAAAATTTGACATGTTCCATTCCACACGTCTAAGTCAAATTTGAGTGGTATTGGGCGAGCTATAAGACAAAAATTATAGATGAACAATAAATCTGGCTCGAAGCGCCGGAAAATTTTGAGTTCACTAGCTCAAAAGTTTGCTAAAAACCTGTTTTAGTGGTGTTTTGGACCTTCTTCGAGAGTTTTCCATTTTTGCTTTTGGGGAACCCTATTGCGTTCAAAAATTATTTTCCATGGGGAGGGCCAGCACCTCCCTAAATACGATACAGGCTAGGCATATGATTGAACTTTTTTTGCAGATATGCACTTACGAGTAGCATCTGGTTTTTTGCAGCAACCTCTTAATCTATGTACTTTAGTGAATGTTCAGTTCTTTGTTGTTGAAAATTGGCCAAATTTCGGCACTTTGCTTGTGATAAAACGAAGAAGAAATTTATCCGATATACTTACAGATGTTTTATATTTCGGTCGAGAAAATATTTGTATTTATTCCAGCATTTGTTTGGCTGTGGGATCACTTACGCATCTTAATTCAGCAGGCTTTCCGCTGATTTAATGGACCCAAAATTGAATAATAGAATAAGTTCTGAGTTAATACCAGTTGATAATGGTCGATGTACAAAGCGGAGTTTGCTAGCGGGGTGCATACATGCACGTGATGGGGAAGGTTGAAGGTCTAGACCCCTATAATGGTGGAATTGAGAATTATAAGGGGAAATGAGACGCCAAAAATAGATGAAAATTTAAAATCTTCTTCAAAAGTGTTTGAAATTGATCAGAAAGTATATATAAAGTAACGTAGTTTTACCGCTATTTCAGCACTTGTATTGCGAGGTGGGGTAGTTTTTGGATTAGGAACACCCGTATTGTTGAATGCGTAAAGCGTCCTGGGTGAAAGAATAGAATTATGCGAGTGAGGTTCAGTCGCAAAAGTTTATCTGATGCGACTTTTGACTAAACCCGATGGATGCAGGTAAAAATTCAAATTTATTTTGGGAACTAGATAGTGAAACAAATGCTTGATTTAGCATTGACTCTTTGGCATTAAACGTCACAAAATTTTGGTTTTCTGCCAAAAAATAACTCAATAGAAAAGCGTGAATCAGCACATTGTCTTGGTCTTTTTAAGAATATCATAAATTTTTGTAGCGACCAGTGACATCGCCTCAAATGCTTCAAGAACGCGGTAATGGGCAAAGCACAGCTTCAATGCAATTTATCCTATGTTAGGTATCTCTTGCTATATATGTCTGCTTATCCCAAGAATCATATTTTTCTTGCTTGGCTAGAAATCAATGATTAGTTCTTGATATTTGTTGTTAGAAATGAGGTACCTCAACATTTTAGATCAGCGACGACTGCTCTTTCTTGTTGAATACGTCAAAGCTTAAAATTGGGGATGAAGAATTCAGTCTGGTCGGAAAACCAGTTTGACGGCAGGCTATACATCTTTTCTTACATGGCAGGCAATAAGTGATGATGAAAAATTGACCTACAGTCTTATCAAAGGTACCTTCTGAGAATTTTTATTTATTTCATTAAAAGCTGGATAAGCTGAATTAAGAATAGAGTAAAGCATTTGATTTTAAAAATTTGTCATGGGGTATTTTTAATGTCGTCGTCGTAGATATGTAACAAAAATGTAAAAAAGTCGGCATATATAGATTTAAAATGACCAAGCATCCCATTAAACGTAAAAGCTTCAATTTGTGCTACTAAGTATTGAATTCCAAATTATTCTGCGTGAAGTTAAGCTCAGAATTGTTGATTATACATGTGTAACGACACACATCATTAGTATTAAGCTTCTTCAAACATGGAAAATGTTAATTTTATCGGTGTGGCTGATTCAAATCTAGTTACGCCATATAATTAAGAATTTTAAAATTTATTAATATTTCAGTATCGTCAAATTTGAGAATTGTTTCTAATACACGCTTATAATCGAATCTTCTGATTTTTAGGTCAAAAATTTGACATCGGCGACGTCAAGGTTGTTGAACGTCAAACTACTTCACCTGACTACTTAACCGAATCAGAATTAATTTCTTTGATGGAAAAACATGGTATAAGCACCGATGCGTCAATCCGGTGCATACAAATAATATTTGCCAGCGCAACTACGTAACGCTTAGCTCTCCAGAAAGACGTCTTATTCTGACCACATTAGGTTAGCTGCTATTTACATGACTATTGTTGTATTTTCAAACATGTAATGACTTGAAATTTCGAGAGGGATTCCACGGCCATTTTTAGGTTGGGATTGAATGACCAGACATGCACAGCATGAGATTCTAGGGTGAAATTTTAATGTGCCTTTTTTATACTTAAAAACAGTGGGTACGTGTCGAAACATCGTTTTTCGGACTTTCTGACGATGCTCTATCTTTCTAGAGCATAAAAACAAAAAATCGAAAAATGTCTTTAAAAAAGCAATCAAACTCAACAAAATATAGTCAAAAACGAGTATATGGTGCACATCGTAGAAAATTTGACGCTTTTGAGCAAACAGATGTCGAAAAACGCTTAAAGCAGCACTTTTTATACAAATTATTTGATATTTTTGGAATGGAAAATCGCGAGGCTGAACCCCCAAACCCTCCCCCCCTTTCCACCTAATATCATGTTTGTCAATGACCTACGCATTTGATCAGAAATGACAAAAAAAGCATCTAAAAATGGCCAAAAATGCAAGTTTCCGCAAAAAATCGAAGAGGAATTTGAGGGGACGATTAACTTTGTGTATGAGATCCCTTGTTACATGCATGATTTTGGTTGATTAGACATGTGATACTCCGGTCGTTGCTAGGGGTGTAGTGAGTTATTAAAGCTAATGACTGAAGATCAGAAATACTGCATGTTTTATTATAAATGAAATTACAATGGACTTTGAAAATAAACTTCTAGACTGAAATCTACTTCATCTAAAAGGGAACCTTTTGCATGCGCTCACATACAAATACATTTGATGTATTCAAAGAAATATAGATGCATTTGGGCAAACTGGAAATCGAAAAAATTCAATTGTACGTATGTATATAATTGTAGATTTAAATGTTTTAAAATGACCTTGATGCTATGCAGGTTTTATCTGGTGTTATATGCAGCTAATAGTCGATATAACGATATAAGTCAAATTACATACATATGTGCAGTAGCGTAGGCATTAAGCAACTTATTCTACCTAAAAGTGGAAAAAATTTACGTTGATTTCTATTTAAATTTTTAAAAGATCATTAATCTGACCAATCTGTATAACTAGTAAGGCTGCCAGTGTGCATAAAATATTTAAACAGAAATTGTGATCTTGTGTTACGGGGTAAAATTTTGGTTTCAAAAATGTCCGCCTATGGTCGGATTTTATCTAAGAACATTTGCCGCTGCTACATGTTTTAGTTAAAAAGTGAAGATTGTTTGAGAAGTAAAAATAATAGAGACTTTATGCAATAATAGAGCATGATTTTGCATTCCGTTTGCTAGAATTAGATATTATGTATTTTTGTGGAAAACAATATACTCAACTAAGATTATAATACAGTCAGCACATGAATTATCGAATAGATGAACAGCACTTTAATCTTCTCGTTATTTTCAAAGTTCGACCTCTATTCTTACTTTAGAAATACTGTTCGGCAGATTATGCTGCCCTCATGTTCAAAACAAGAGTATTGGATATTGTAGTACCTTATATTGCACAGTAAACATTTACATGTGTACACGCAGGCCCATGTTCAGGCGTACATGTAACAGGGGGATTGGGGATCCTCCACCCAGAGTTGGCTGTCCAACATCCTCCAAAGCCAGAAATACCCCACCCCATTATTGGAAAAAATTAATTTTTTTGGCCGTTTTTGGCCAAAAATTGGAGGTCATTTACCGCCCCTCCCGAAAAATGGCCGGGGACCTCCACTTCGATTTCGAGCTGTTACATGTACGATTCAGGGCTAAGGTTCTCCTTTGAATTTTTTTAAAATTTTCAGCTGAGGAATAATATAGGTTTTTCAAGTTCCCCATCGTCGGGATAATCAAATTTTTCGTCCTTCTTTCTATCACTTTAATGAAAATAACCATCCTGTACTTTTTAATTTTTTCCGGTTTGAATTTTTGCATTTCTTATCTGTGTAATTAAATAACATACATTGGTTTACCTTTTTATACACTACTATGCACAGGCCCGCATCCAGAATTTTATTTCGGGGAGGGCCGAAAATTTTTAGGTCAAATATCTTGAGAACCATTAGGAGATGGGCAAAAATAGAGGCATTTTTGAGCATATCGCAAAGAAAAATTCGAGAAAAATTTCAAAAATTTTAAACTTTATTTCATACTCATATTACACAAATCTATCGTTGAAAAAATCTACGCAACTGATTTCGCATCATTCAATCGACGAATTATTTCCTAACTTCTGTCTTTGTAATTAATCTTTGTCATTTACAAAGAAAAAATACAGGAAATGAATGATTATGCGCGAAGCGCCCAAAAATTTGATATGTTCTACATCTCTAACTCGAATTTGAGCGGTTTTGGGCGGGTTAGAAGACAAAATCTATACGTAAACGATAAATCGGGCGCGAAGCGCCGAAAAATTGTTAGTTTACTAGCTCAAAAGTACGCTGAAAACCTGTTATGGCGGTGCTTTAGACCTACTTTGAGAATTTTTAAATTTTTCCTTTGGGGGACCCTTTTGTGTTTCAAAAATTATTTTTCCCGGGGGCGCTCCCCCGCCCCCTGAATACGGCCTTGTATAAAGGTAAATCTGGACAATGCATTTATTGTTCACTAATTTTCGATTTCATCAGCCCTTTGACACTGGTTTTGCTCATTTATGACCCGCATGAACATTTTATTTTATAGTTTGTGCTAATAGGTACATATTTTCACGTCGTCTTGCGTCAGCGTTCGAGCCGCTGATGTTTTTTGCATTGAGGTCTGCCGTATCAGCTGGCATATTTATGAAGAATGTTCATATTCAGTAGTAGATTATCTAGCTCGTCTCTTAGGCTTCAAAATGACGATGCGAACGTTGACTTCGTTAATACTTCTGTACATGAACGTAAGCGTTAATTTGGCAATTCCACGCC
This sequence comes from Mermis nigrescens, assembly GCA_036768485.1. NCBI lineage: Eukaryota > Metazoa > Nematoda > Enoplea > Mermithida > Mermithidae > Mermis > Mermis nigrescens. The sequence continues at coordinate 21,057 of JAVLUZ010000778.1, forward strand.
GAATTTGTAAATCGCGAAGTGTGGAAGAACTAGAGGCAATGCTTGGAAGTGCCTATAACGTTCGATACATGTCCATCGAAAAGCCAGCCGATTCACTCTTGTTCAACGAAGCGTATCTTGTTACGGATCAACCACAAGCTGTGCAAAGAAATGAATTTTTCGTCGATTCGGAGGACAGTGGCTTAGTAAGGGGTGGCTAATTTTCATTCCTCGGTATGCTACAATTTTACTTTCCCAATATAACGAAACGAATGTTTCGAGTTCAACAGAAGCATGGACAAGAATTTAAAATGCAACAGAAATATTGTTGTTGAGCATACATAATATTGGTGAGGTTTCTACTCCTCCCAGAAAAGTTTTTACCCCCTCGCCCCTAGAATTTGCGATTTTCCAGAAGTTTCCGAAGAATTCGCAGTAAAGATGCTGTTTCGAGCGTTTTTGGCTATCTGTTTACCCAAAAGTGTCCAAATATACTCGTTTTCGTTTTTTTACTATATTTTGTTCGATTTAGTCGAATTTTTCAGATTTTTTCGAAATTTTACTCATGTTTTTACGATCTAGAAAGATAGTGCATCGTCGGAAACGCCGAAAAACGATCTTTTTGACGCATACCCACCGTTTTTGAGCCTAACAAAGACACCTTAAATTTTCACTCCCCCTCCCCAGAATTCGTACGCTGATGTCTGCAGGAATTAAGATAAAAGGACATTCTGTTGCGCCGAAAACAGTTATATTCATAATGCGCAGCATTAAGAAATATAATAAAATCGCGTCCTCAGATTCGATCATTTTTATATCTTGTAATAGTTTTAAAATAAGTCAATTCACCGCAATGCTGTGCCAATTTGGTTTCTTTGAACATGCTTTAATTGCTATAAATGACTAGATTACTTTTTGGGCATGTGAATGGTCATCTGTTATTGTTAGGATGCGTTTTTCGATGCATTTTTTACGGCTTACATCATTGATACGATAATAGTTTCCCAAGGTTGAAAGTTCAGGGGTGAAACCCGAAATTTGGGACCAGTAAATTTAGATTTTGAGCTTCTTTGTAGGGTTAATATGAGAAATGAATAAAAACATCCTATATGAAATGTTTTAATGTTGAAAACTGCATTTTTCAGTACTTTTTGTCCAATTCTGACTCGTTTTGTAACTTTTATCAGTGAAAAATATAAGGATTCATCGAAAATTTTGACTTTTCAGATTATTTTAACTCTATTTTAGGCATTTTATGGGCAAAGAAAACATAAGTGTACTTCGGTGCGAAGCGCGAAAAAAATTTTAATGCATCTTTGCTACTTTTGTCCCCAACCTTCATGCAGAAAATGTTTGATACTTAAAAATCGCCTGACAATGACTCGTTTCTTGGGCCCTATGGCAGGGGCACTGTTTTTTAGCACCCCGCTTATGAAACTGGCCACGCGCTAATAAAAAATTTGGACCATTAGCGCAGCGCGCTAATGCAAAAAATTTGCATATAAAAATGCTTTGTGTACATAATATCATAAAACATACGATTTATCTTTGCGCTAATAAGGATTTCATGGCGCTAATGGCTTCAGAACATCGTTAGCGGCTGCGCTCATGGGGGTGGCTTTGAAGAAACACTGGGCAGGGGTAATACCCCCGCCGCCTCAGCCTTATGGGAATATATGGATGCGATCTTTTTTATTATCTATAAAATGCTATCTTCAATATAATTAGGTGCTTGAATCACGATTATTTTGTATTCGGCAAAGATTTTTTGCGATGTACAAAGACTTTTGGGGACCGTCTTTGTACATGTGCAAAGATTTTTTGGAAGACCAAAACTGCAAAAAAGGTTCGAAATTGGCAAAAATTCTCGGCGCTCCGCGCCGAAATGAGCAATTGTGTGTTCTATATATCTTTATAATTTCAGAAATTGCATTTTGAAAGGAAAAATGCCGAATTTTTTGGCGCTCCGCGCCGTTTTGAAACGATTGTTACTGATTTTTGCCCTCAGAAACCTAGAAATTGCTAAAATACGTAACCAAAGGTCGAACAACTCTGTTTTTGCCACTTTAAAATCGCTACTGTACCATATTATAGTACCCAAAAATTTGTGTGTACGAAATGTACAAAGACTTTTAGGGACCATCTTTGTACATGTACAAACGGACCTTGTACAAAAAAAACACTGGCTTGAATTCAATTTCAAATTGCGTTTTATCGACGAAATGCCTGTTTGACGATCATTCCTTATCAGTTCAGCTAATTGCATGAAAATGAAGATAAGTAAATAAGGTTTTGTAGATTAAGATGAAAAAATTTTTAGCAAGACATTACACTATTTCCTAAATCGCCTGACTGAACGAATTTTTAGAAATTTTGTGGATAATTAAAAACCTCTCCACACTATCTCCCCACATATGGGCGTGGGTGGAGGGGATTAACGGGGTTTTTACCCGCTTCCATGAGCCGTTAGACCCTCAAAAATCGATACACCCCTTGAATTGAGTTTTTGGCATGTTTTTTGATAGTTTTGCCGGTTTTACACCGCTTAGACCCCCAGAATTTGGCTCGTTTTCATATGTGGTTCTCCTCACCCCTCTCTTTGCCAACATCTGAATTTCAATCATTTAAGTTTTCTCGCGTTTTTCAAGTCGGATTTCGCTCGTCTCATGCCACTAATAATCATGCGATAAACAGGCACGTAGCTGGCCGTCCTATTTCGGGAGGGGGCAACACCAATTCTGCATGGACTAAGCCCAAAAAGGCCAAAAATAGCACAAAATAACGTTTAAAAGTCCTATATTTCCGATTTTCCTGAATTTGGGGGTGGGGGTCCGGACCCTCCCATTCTCCCAGAGCTACATGCCTGGCGCTAAACGGTATTAAAAAGACGATATGCTACTTTTCTCTGATTTTTTCAGAATTATTCTGGGCGATTACATCGCACGATCAGGAACGAGTCTAAATTTTCTCAGAACTCGACATCAGTCAAGTTGCTTTGGTCGTGCGCCGAAGAGCTGCGTTGGATTTTTTTGGGCAGCAATTTTTTCCCCCAATACTTACGTTCCGTGAGGTGCACTTCGGACAGGTGCTTTTACGATAGTTATTACTGTAGACCGCGGGCGTTCGCCATAAAAATTTTACGACGCTTGCCTGACGAGTGTGTCGGAAAAGTGACCGGTGGTTCGGAATTTTCGATGATGGAGACTTGGGAATTCCATGAGATGCCCGTCACGTTCTATTGCCATTGCTCGTTCTAATTTTAAATTACCAAATCATACATGTAACAGGGGATGAGGCATCCCTAACAAAAGTTGGCCGTCCCCCATCCACTTCAAAGCTAGAAAATTTTTGACCCTTGTTATTTTTGGGAACATTTGAATTTTTTTGGCGATTTCAAGTTGTTTTTTTGGAGGTTTTGGCCGAAAATTGATTGGAGCTTATTTACTCCCCCCCAAAAATTGTCCGAGACCTGCCGAAATTTTGAGGCGTTACATGTATGAAGGAAACAAACCTTTCGGTTTTTATATGTGTTATTTAACTTTTCGTAGCGAATTTGCATAATTTCATTTTGCGTGCAATGTTGCGAAATAAGCGGCTTTTTGGGATTTATTGTATATAGTCTTTCCGCTTTGACTTTCGAATTATCCAATATCAGTTTTATGTCAGTTCTTAGACCATTTTTATGCGACATTTGATTTCTATTTACCTTTACATCACTATTCAGATAGCATTTGAATAGCGTTCTAGTACTTTTCATTCTGTTTAGCATACAACACTGTCTTCCTGACCATAGGTGCACAGCATGACTGATCTGAGAGGGGGTCAGTCAATCCGGGGGAGTCAAAAATTGAGCTTTTTTGAGCCAAAATGACCTCAAAAACTGGCACACATGCTAAAATAGCATGAACAGTACGTTATTTCACAGTTTCTGGTCGTATTCAAACACTTTGAAGAAAATGTTCAATTTTCATCAATTTTTTGCCTTCATTTTGCCTCATTTTCTCACAAAATTTTCCATTTTTCCATTCTGGGGATCTAGACCACACGTAGGCTTGAGGGAGTTTGGGGTATGCAACCCCCAGAATTCAATTTTCGAAATTTTTTTGTCTTTTTTCGCGATTTTTTTATGCCAATGGATAGTGGCTCAATGAGAAACATTGAAAAATTGCGTTTTGTCGGCATACCACTATTTTTAGGACCATTTTTTTACATTTAAAAAATATTGCTCCCCCCGGAATTTCGGTGCTGCTCACCCATGGTCTATACCCCCAACCCCCGTGTGCATGTCTGTTTCTGACTACAATTTTACGAATAATCTTGGATAAAATTTGTTGAAATATCGTCAACTCACTAAATAAATTAATTTTGATTAAAATATTAAAATACTTTTTTATACGGAGAAACGGTATTCAAAATTATGCTTGTTCGAAAACCTTTTCCGGTAACTACGCATATAGGTCCTGTATAACAAACAGTGCTAACTTAAAATTTTTGATTGATTTTGGCATTACCTGCGCTTTGTTTTTAAAAAATATATCAGGACTCAATATATGTACTCGATTGTTGATTCCTCTCATTCGCATATGTCTAGTTTATATCTGCTCGTCGTGACTTTTTATTGAGAATGATGTTTTTGATAAGAGGGAAATTATTTCAAATATTTTTTACAGTCAGTAAAAAAATTTTTAAAAAATTAAATTTAATTTTTAAATTTTACAGTAAAAAAATTCTGGAGGGGGTGAAACTTTTAAAGTGCCTTTTTTGGGCTCAAAAAGAGTGGATACGCGTCAAAAACATCGTTTTTCGTCGTTTTTGACGATGCTCTGTCTTTGTAGATCATAAAAACAAAAAATTCAGAAAAAATTATCAGAACAATCTGATTAAATTGACAGAGACTCTAGTCAAAAAGTGTATATGGTGCGATGCGCCTAAACTTTGTCACTTTTGAGCAAATAGATAGCGAAAAACGCTTAAAACAGCACCTCTTATACAAATTTTCTGGAAATTTTTGCCAAATCGCGAATTCTGGGGGAATGAACCTCCCTTCCCAAGATCATATGTGTTTACAGCCGTATACACATGTAATATATAAAATCGATCAGTCCTATGAGATTGCTGGGATTGCCTTGAATCTTTGTAAAAAATTATCTAGTGATTTGGCTGTTAAAAAATACTTAAATGCTAAAAGCATGTCCGGAAAACCCCACGTTTTGAATTTGAATCTCATCATTTCTTTTTACCCAACTTATTCATTTAAACTCCCGCGCCTTTAACGAAAAAAGTAGATACATTTTTAAATACTATCAATTTAATAAATTTGTTCGTTGACGCTTTTTTGTTTTGCTATACGGTACGTATCTATACGTGGACAGCAAGAAAATTCTGGGGGATACAAGGTTTTTCAAAGGTCAAAAAATGGCCTTAAAAATGGTGGTATGGCGTAAAAACACCATTTTTCGACGTTTCTCATCAAGCACTATCCATTGGCATCAGAAAAATTGCGAAAAAACGAGAAAAGTTTTCAAAAATTGAATTCTGGGGGGTATTTTGGTTTCTCGGGGGGGTGCATACCCCCAAACTTTACCCCCACGCCCAGGTGTGTACGTATCTACATATGTATTTTTTGTTGCTCGTTGTTGCACTTTTGTTAAGACTTACTATCCTTACATTCGTCGTTATTATTTGTACTGTAGTAGAGATTTACTTATGAATAAATTACTAACTGAGCTATCCACGTGGCTTTAATTTCTCATCGTTGCGAAGGAGTTTTGGGTCTACATTATAGATGCACAAGGTCAAGGCTGACAAGGAACGAAATCACAGAATTGATGACTAGTGAATTTAGTGTTAACGTTTTTTTCGCAAGTCAAATGCCGATAATACTCAACAGAACGTATATAAGAGGTGTTCTGCGGTAGATCACATTTTTCTATCAGTTTTAGCCCATTTCGACTGCATTATGCCAATTTTAATGATGAAACATGCATAGAAATTCATCATTCTTGCCTAAAAACTTTGATTTTCTGACCATTTCGATAATGTTGGATACTGTTTGGGTGAACAGGACAAAAACGTATAACGAAAAATTTTGAAATTGTTGTTTTTTCTCATAAATGTGCAGTAAATGTTCTATTAGCTTAAAATCGTCTGACCGCACTCTTTGGCATATCTGGGATTTTTTTAAGGGGCGGTACCCCAACTTTTCCAAAAACAGGTCCAAAAATTTGCCCTTTTTGTGCGAAATAGCGTTTTTCGGCGTTTTACGTTGTCTACTTTTATTTAAACCATAGTCGTAGCCAGGGGGCAATGGGGGCACATACCCCCCGGAATTTTTCAAAAATTATGTTGATTTTTCTGGCGCAATGTGACCAGAAAATTGAGTTCAAACAGGCAAAAACATCAAAACTTTCTGGCGCCGAGTCATTATTATTTATTGTTATACAGATCCAATGAGTTTAAACGCTTGAATTTGCTAAGATGATCCAGCACTTCGCATCACTTTAGTGATTTAATGCACTATGAGTTCATTGAATGAAATTGCACATGCTTGTTGAGCATAATAGTAAAAGTGCGAAAATGTTAGCGTACCAATTGGTCTATTCTCTGCTTTTTTATCTTTCTTTACAAGGACACATTTCTATTTTAAATGAAAGGAAAGGCCGGATTTTCTTGTGTTTCTGCGCATTTTCTGCTTTCTGAACTGGTTAATAAGAGGGCCACAAATGGGTCTGAAAACGGTAAAAACAAAATTTGTATTGATGCATCTTCCAATGACTTATTGGCAGCGACCCGTTGCTGCGCTATATACTTAGCAGAGGTCGAAAAACGCATTTCAGCTCAGAAGTTTTGTGTAATGTAGGAGTTCATCAATTTTAAGTGTTTTTTGGGCTTAATTCAGAACCGAGATTCTGCGGAAATTTTAACGAATTAAAAATTAAAGTGCTTTTTTTACAAAATTTGCTGGGCTTCTGCCCCGGAACCCGCTGGGGTCGCTTGAGCGCGCCACTGCGAACCCCCAACCGTACAATCTCGTTGTACATGTGCAAAGAGATTTTCAGGAGAGGAAAGTTGAAGAGATTAAAAATTTTTAGAAATTTACGGCGCTTCGCGCTGGAATTAGTTTATCTGTTCTGTATGATTTACGCGGTATAAATTGAGTTTAGAGAGCAAAACCGTCAAAATTTTCCTGCGCATAGCACCGCCGGTTACTGTCTTTCTTTTGTAAAGGTCCAGCATTGCGTTTAAAAGCCTGAATCAGTCAAAATATCATCATACTAACTTGATAATTCGTAGTTTTCGTTTTCCTGTTCTGCTCTGTCAGACTATTAGTATTCACAGGGCTACAACATGTTAAGGGCGGTAATAAATGACTGAATTTCTTGGTGCTTTGCGCCACTTGTGATTTCCGAGCTGTTTGTCAATAAAAAGGCCGTAAATTCTACATGAAAACGGTAAAAATTTGGAAAAATTTTTGGCGCTTCGCGCCACTTTACACTTTTTGTATTTTTGATCGTCAGAAACCCATAGATTAGCCAGGCTTTGACGGTCGAAAAACTCAGTACTGCTATACATACATAACGTTACTAGCATTCAATGCAAAAGTAGTCTTAAAAAATTTTTGTGTAAGCCGCCCCGAACCAAAATCCTGGCCACGCCTCTGATTTAAACCCGCTTTTGACACAACATTTCTGTTATTTCCGACAATTCTGTGCGGAAACAATTGTAAAATTCCTTTGACTTCATCAAAAATGCGGCGCAAAGCGCCGGAAAATTTGTGAAATATAGGCGAAAGGACCTTTACAAGCTTGATTTACTGCTCGATTTCCCTTATTTGCAGCATTTGACGTGTAATGTCGAAAATTTTAAAAAGGTATGCTTGATTATAGAATAAATCTATGTTGAAATAGCTGTTTCTGCATTCGAAGTTGTTTTGATATCTTGTCCATGAGTAAAAAATGTGAGCAATCAATGGCTTCTAGGTCGTCAAGAAAGTAAATGTGTTATTAATAGGTATTGAAAAAATATCGAAAATTTGAAAAATTATCACTGACAGCCGAAAGTCATTGCAAATTACATATCCATTCTTTATCTCGCCAACTATTTTTATCCCCAGCCCCTGACCGCTCAGCGGGGGAATCTCCCTCACCTCCAATGTGCATGGTATTTAATGGTCTAAATGCAGATGACACGTTTAATGATTGCGATGCGTCTTTGCGAATTTATAATCTATACATATGTGCACAGTCGTAGCTGAGGAGATTCGCCGATCTATGGAAATTCGGAAGAAAATTGGTCTTGGCGTTATTCTCTCATTTTCGGTATTTTCCGGCATTAGTATCCCATACTGCCCTTAAATTGGATGGTCACACCATGCATGATCTAGGAGGGGTGAGTTGAGATTTCGTGATTTCCCAATGAATTCATAGAAAAAAGACTGCTTCAAGCGTTTTTAGTCATCTGTTTGCTCAAAAGTCAAATTTTCGGATTTTTGCGCTGTATGTTTTTTTAAAATTTTTCGAAATTTTATGCTTTTACGTTGATAGAGATAGAACATCACGGTTTATTTTTTTAGTATTCGGCAAAGATTTTTCCGGATGCACAAAGACTTTGGGACAGTCTTTGTACATATACAAAAAGTTTTTTTGGAAATAAAATCAGTAAAAATTCTCAGAAATTTACTGGAATTTCTTGTGCTTCGCATTGGAATAAGTTATAAATATAGGATCCACATAATGATTTGTTCTGCATGTTTTTATAACAGCAAAAATTAAGTTTCAAAGTCTGAAATATCATGATTTTCCACGTCTATAATTGTTTTATTTCTCTTTAAGAAGCTCTAGCGTTGAGTTTAAATGTTTAAATCAGGTAAAAAATTTAAGTGCCTCTCAAGTTCACACTGATTCAGCGATTTAGGGCTCTCTGCTGTATTGCCTGTTAAGTCTAAACTTTATTTGAATGTGAAGGGAAGGATGAGGAAACAATTTTAAACCACTTTGTCAATTTTCTGTTTTGTCATTAGAAAGCTTCAAAATTGTGTTTTAGGGAGTATTAACAAAATTTTTGGTGCTCCGCGCAAATTCAGTGATCTGAACAATGTATCTGCTATAAGAAAAGAGAAATCTAGATGAAAACGGCAAAAATTACCAGAATTTTACGACGCTTTGCTCTTTGTTTATAAACTTTGTAATTTTCATTGTCAGAAACCGATAAATTGCCAGAGCATACCAGTACAGGTAAAAAAACCATGTGTATTAAAATAGTACTTAGAACGCATTATACTCGTACTGTATATATTATTAGAGCGCATAGGTACTGTGTATATTATAATGCATTAGCATTTTCTATGTACAAAAATGTACAAAGACTTTTTGGTAACGTCTTTATACATTGGACCTCAACAAAATGAAAAACAGTCTAGAGCATCCTAAGAAACACTAAAATAATGTCTTTGACGCGTGTCCATCATTTTGAGCGTAAAAAACACATAATAAACAATTTGTTTAATCGCCCATGATTTCCATACTGTACATGTCAAATGGTCACTCACGTTACTGATTTCTTCAGTCATTTAATTGGCTGCGAATAATGTTTTCTGATAACATTGTCATTCTTCGTTAAAATTAATTGTACATGACAGAAACAATTAAATATTGATTTGTTCTCGTTTCCTCTTTTTCTTGCAGAATTTTTAGATCTTTTCGCTGCTGAAAGCTGAGCTCATTGTCGCAGTCAAATGTAGTAGCCTCAGGCGTGACTGGCTTGCGGAGACAGAGAGCTTTTTTGAGTCAGAACGGTCAATCAAGCTTTTTTGTAGAATTTTTGAACTCAATGCATTCTTGGCCTTCAATGGCTTGAGTCAGAACGGTCAATCAAGCTTTTTTGTAGAATTTTTGAACTCAATGCATTCTTGGCCTTCAATGGCTTACATCTATTTTATGGAGTGTAGACCACACACGCACGTTTAGGGTTCGGGGTCTAGACCATAGATGCACAGTGTGACTGATCTAAGTGGGGAGTGGTCTTCTGGTCTGGGGAGTCAAGAGCCTTTTTTGGTCAAAATGACCTCAAAACTGATATAAATGCTGAAATAGAGCTAAAACTAGGTCCTTTCACAGTTTCTAGTCAATTTCCAGTACATTTGAAGAATCTTCCTAATTTCCATTTCTTTGCAGCCTTGATTTTGCCTTATTTTCTCCAGGAAATTTCCCAATTTTCCAATCTGAGGGCCTATAGATCCCCAAACGCTCCCCTCTCACGTTGTATATACGTCTGGTCTAGACTCTCCAGAATGGAATAATGGAAAATTTCTGGAAAAAATGAGGCATAGTAAAGGCTAAAAATGGATGAAAATCGAACTTTTTCTTCAAAAATGCTTTAAATTGACGAGGAACTGCGCAATAACATATTTTGACGCTATTTTAGCATTTACATAATATATATTATAATGTAGGTACCAGTTTTTGAGTCATTTTGGCCCTAAAACTCACTATTTGACCCCCCCCGCAGACCGTCTGCGCTGTGCATCTGTCGTGTAGACCCCAACACCCCGCAAGTGTAAAAATGCTCTAAATTGACGAGAAACTTCGCAATAACATATTTTGACGCTATTTTAGCATTTACATAATATATATTATAAGGTAACAGTTTCTGAGTCATTTTGGCCCTAAAACTCACTGTTTAACCCCTCCACGCAGACCGTCTGCGCTGTGCTTCTGTCGTGTAGACCCCAACACCCCGTAAGTGCAAAAATGCTTTAAATTGACGAGAAAGTGCGCAATAACATATTTTGGCGCTATTTTAGCATTTACATAATATATATTATAAGGTAACAGTTGTTGAGTCATTTTGGCCCTAAAACTCACTATTTGACCCCTCCTCGCAGATCGGCTGCGCTGTGCATCTGTCGTAGTAGACCCCAATACCCCGCAAGTGCATGACTCGCAACGTATGAAGGAGAACAGAGTGAAACTTTTTCTGTTAGATACAGTATTTCTGGCACGAAAAATCGCGAAAATTTTGTATGACAAACTTGTAGCAGTCATTTAGAGAAAAGCAATGCAGGAATTATGTCTGGTGTAAAGCGCCAGACAATTTCTACATTTCTCCTCTTAAGCTCAATCTTGCTCCAATCTGAAGATAAGAAATGCAGGAAATTTTATTTGACGGAATATTTTATCTGAAAAGAAAATTAAAAACGATATTAAAGTGATTCTGATTGAATTACATAATGTCGCGAAGCTCCGAGAATTTGAGCAATTTTACGCTTGGAAAAATCGAAAAAATATTTAGTTTCATACATGGCGAAAAATTTATTAAAAAATATAATGGGAGAATTCTGGATACGGACTTCCTTGTCAGTGTTTGAGATAGATTTGGTAGGCTTAGCGAGTGCCTTTTTGCAATTGAAACCTTGTGTACCGGTTCACAAGCAGTTTCACAAGCATCTAATTAGACATACCTACTGCTGGTAAAAAGCATATTATGATGGGGTTCACACATGTACTTGGGGGTATAGGGGGGATTCCCTCTACCAGGATTTTTCAAAGCCATACCCACTCAGGTCATTTTCGGACTAAAACCTATTGTTGGATTTATGAAACAGCGCCAGACGATGCGTATAATCTGAAGTATTTTTCGATTAGTACTATGTCCATTTATTCATTCAGACACTTTTTGTCCATTATTTTGTGCATATTTGATAGTCCAAGTCATTCCATCGTTCTTATTATCATTTGTTTTCATTTAGACTTAATCACGAATATTCAAGAAGAGTAAAATACAACGAATTAACGCGTTTTTTCAATATTGAGGGAAGGTAAGGAACGACAAAAGATCTAAAAAAATCAACATTAACTCATAATTTTATTGCCATAATCAGCCGTAAAAATTTAATCATTCACCCCACCCCTCCCCCTCCCAGGTGACACGATTTACCCTCCTCCCAGAACTTTCGACCTTGTGCATGTATGTAATGATGGAATGATGGTGCTGAGCGAAGCAAAGCATGAATCATGCTGTGAAAAACAATTTAATTCAGTTATAGTAAATTATGACGATACTGTTAGCGAATCCTGGATTTTTAGCTTGACTTAGATGAGCTTGGTATACTTTGTTTTGGCGAGCACATTGAAACAAGATTTCGTTTCGCTTCAATTTACTTATTAATTGGCAAATTCGTTATTTTTATCACTTAATCCATGATTAGTCGTCTTTTGCGTGGGCTATCACTTTTTTGTGTGCAATTGTTATTTTGATCTGCTATCTCAGCGTCCTCCAACAAACAAAAAGTTATTGGCTGACGTTGAAATTAATAATTAAATTTATGCGTGTATTTTCTCACAATTTAGGTTCATTGTCCTGTGCCTGTTTTGTCAAGGCTAACACAATGCCTACGTAGTTATTTTCAGTATACTTCATGTGTGACTTCAAGGTAAACTTTCGTATCCGCATTCCTTTATTTCCAGTGCTAAATATGTTAAGGCACCTAAGCGAAATAATTTTAATCAGTTCACCACATGTGTTGACTATAAAGCTCGATTCGTTGCGCCATGCGAGAAAATTTAAATACCTTGTAGGCTCAAATGATATTTCGCATTTTAAAAATGATCTTCTCTTCCTTTCTTCTGTGAAAATTATAATGAGATCATAGCTATTCAGGGCAGAAAAAATTATGGGTTAGAGCGTTGCGTCTTGCAGCGGATCTGTTCATGTGTTTTGTATTTGTATCTATGCATGAAAAAATTAAAATATGCTCTATTGAGGAAAGCTCACGAGATCGTCATAAATTGTGCTTTTGTACAATTACTTTCTTTTAATCGCTATTCGGCATGATGCATGCGGCGATTTTTTTGGTATGAATCAAAATAATTATTTGTAAGATATATTGCAAACGAGTTAGGTACAATTGCTATTCTTGTCTCAAAAATTGGAGTTTTCTTGCTTCCCGCTAGTTGTGAAAAGTCGACTCAAATCGAATTCAAAATAGCGCTAGATAGCCGTATAGTGATGTCACTCCTCAAAAGTGTATAAGAGTAAAAATCGCATAAGACATAATATATCAGTAGAAAATAGAAACGATTTATTTTACTTTTAGGAAATCAATTCAATCATGATGAGCACTATGATGCAAACATGTAGAAAAGCGACATGATCGGCATGCATTTTGGTGAGTTGAGGTCAAGGCCGTTTTCTCAGAAAGAAGAAAGGGAAAGCTTTTTTGGAAACAATAATGTAAGAGGTGAGAAACGGACGAAAGTCACCGTTTTCTCGCAAAAGATCTTGATATCGATCAGGAGCAGTTGATTGGGCAGTTTACTTCACTTTAACGTTGATACAAATTTTTGGGCCATATTAACCAAAGACAGTTACTGGCTTAGAACAGCCTGAGCGACCTCTGTTTCAGTGAGTAATAGCAAACTTCTCTATCTTGCGGTATAGTTACAATAGGAGGGCAGCAGCCAAATTCTGGGGGTCCGATAGGATAAAATCGTCAAAAATAGCACAAAAAAATCAATTCTGGGGATCTATCATGTGGAGGGGGTCCGCCGGGTTCTCGGGGGATGCAGACCACCCACACCCACATGTGAATTGTACTCATTTTGCGATTCGTAAATTTTGTGCAGCATGTTGCAGGCAGATTGAAAATTCTTCAGCAACGCGGATCGGCTGTCGTTTGATACATTATATGTATTCGCACGATTTGGAACGAAAGTGCTTTCTGAAAAATCGAAAAAAAAGTTGCGCCGAAATTCCGACTTCGCTGAGTTTGCGTAATAAATGAAAAGGAGGCCAGTACAACAAGTCCAGTTGGGCCGCAAACTTCTTAATTACTTACTCGAATTCGCGAACCAGTAACACAACACTAAACGTTGCAACATGCTGATTGTTCAAGAAACTGATTTAACATTGCTCCTTTTACACGTATAGCGTAAAACGTGGTCCATAAATATTGTGCGCTGCATTTTGACGAATTTTAGAAGAAACTCGTCGATTGTTTGTTCGTGTGTTGGTAAGGCTAATCGTGTTTCTTGGTTTAAATTTAACCAGCTCTATCTGCCACGAGTGAATTTTTAAGTTTTGAATTATGCGCATTCGCGGTTGCCGCCAAATTTTACCTGTTGCGCTTAAGCTTCGAATCAAATTTTTGTATCATTCAGTACCGGGTATCTAATAACTCTTGCAACCTCTGCAGCCATTATGTTAAATATTTGATTTATAAGCAATATTTCATTTTAATTAGAATTAAATTTGCAATAAAACATCACGTAAATAATATTTGGTTTACCTCTGCTTGTGTCCAAAGTCAGAACAGCTTTTAGACTGATCTGGAAGAAGCGCAATAAATTCACGAATAAATCACCATTGTTTTCGAGCCATCCGAGAACAGTCTGCAAACATTTCATTAAGTTTTTCTTGAATATCGGCCAGGGTCATCGTCCGAGATATGTTAAATATTTTTAGACCAGGAAAAGTTGGTTTTCGAATCGCCTAGACAAAGAATTTGTTGGAAGGCGCGGAAGAATCTTTTTCAGACCCATTTTTCAACCGATTCGTCAGGGGCTGCAAAAGGCTTTGACATCCGACACTTAACTCTAAATCATGTCGAAGTGCTCTGCTCTGAATTCTGTTTGAATTTATAGTCTAAAATTAATCATAACGAATAATAGGCAATCATCGTTTACCGAAAATTGATTTATTTATTATAATTTCAATTGATCTTACAATGCACCTAATTTCAACGTGAGTACTGGCTCCGATAAAATTAATTCATGTACAAGTAAAATAGTTGTTTTCAGAGTAGTTTGAGTTGGGAATTGGACATGATTTTTTAAAAAATTTTAGAGTAAGCCTTCAGAGAGAATACTGTTATTATGGAACAGCTCAATGCAGTCAATCTGTCAACTTGCTCTCGATAGAATTGTTATGAGTCATGCATGAACTTATTCACGACTGATTCTAGTATTGAAGTCGACTTATGAGTGAACAAGAAGCGCAAATTTCAATTCATGTTTAGAAATTTAGTGATTTTGCTGAAACTGGTCTGCGTTGCTTACACAACTCACATTTTGATGTATCATTTTTCTGAAAATCTTTCATGCGGTAGACTTTTGCTTATTATTTTAGTCATTTTTGATACGGTAGACTTGTGTAGGAGTAATGCAAATGTCATTTTTAAGAACATTTCTGTTTCTTACGGAGATTTCTTCAGTACCTTCCGAACTCCGAATCAATATCGTAAAACAGCCAAACTTATGATTCAATGCTGACAGGGAGTTTTTACATGAAACTTCACCGTTCGTGAATCAGTTTGACTTTTATTCTCAGAAACGAAGACTGTAAAAATCGGTCAACAGTTTTGCTGATAACACATATCGCGTTCAAGTCATCTTCCTGTTTTAACATAGTTGCCTAGCATGTAGCACCTACCTATAGTCTATTTCACATAAGCTTAGGAATAAATTTTATGAATTTTTTCGAAAGTTAGCCGACGGATTACGATAATTACATAACAAATCAATGCTATAATAGCAATCTGTCGGCTTATTGTCGGACATAGTTTTAAAATTTATGCCCAAACTTGTGTGAAACAGACTATAGTGTTAACGAGTAGAAAATGTGTTTGCGGAAAATGCGAAACATTAATTTTGCAGGTCGCTAACCCAATTAACGTCAAAAGGACCGGAATTGTTTCTTCCCGAAAGTGTGTGTGGAAATTATGGTGGATTATTAAGGTTGTTTGGCACCATCCAACGATATCAGTTCATTTCTCTTATAAGTGGAATCGTTTTAATTCGGTCAGATCTTAATGCCTAATAGAGCGATTTATTTCGTCCCATTTCTCAAATAATAAATCTTATTTATTCGCATTTTCTCCGCCATGTACATCTCTTACCGTGAGATTTATTTGACGTTATTCATGGTTGCCTGCTTAGACTCTTTAGCAAACGGCGGTCCTTTTTCTGACATCGACGTCGACGGGCGAGTTTAAAACTTAAAACTTTTAAAATGCTGCACTTTCGTGAATTAATCGGTCGGCTATTAGACATTATTGTTGTTCATTTGACGAAATTTTCGAATTCTTGAATCCAATTAGAACAAGCTTTTTGTACTCCTCTCCCCATGGTTCAATACACAAGGTCACGTATAAACTACTTGAAACTTTTATAAAAAATCCGACAAATTTATGCCTTGGGCGAAAAACTTCTCAAAAATGTTTCTTGAGCCCTATTCGTAAATATCGGGAAGTTGAGGATAAAACCAGATATCATTAAAAATTAATTTTAACGCATTATAGAAAAACAAAGTCGTCTTGCGGTACAAAGCTAAGCGCTCGTTATTCTAGCGTTCTCATTTTTCAAAATCATTTTTACATAAAAATACGTTTTAGTTTGATAAGATTAAAATATGAATATACTGGCTGTATCAGTAAAAGTTGAAAAACCCAATTTGTAACTCGCCTGTGGTAATGTGTCTGCAGAGATGAGTGCAATTTTTCTCATTAAAAAAGTTATTTATTATGTAGCTTAAGAATATCTAAATCTTCATTTTTTATGGCGCCATGTATCGTACAATAGGATTTATGTTAAATGAATTTTAAAGCTGGAATATTTTTATTTCGGCGTCACCGTTATTTTCAACTCAAACAATGATTATCAAGAAAATGATGTCTTTTTCTGTACTCGTTTAATTATTAACCTATCTGAATTTCATATATTTACCAAATTTAGACCTTATCGAGTCATCCGTATTATTCCTCGGAATGTTGAGCAGTTCGATAATATAATAAACATTTGGCAGAATGCTTCCTACTTTGATGTAAGTTTTGATAATTGTCTTCTTAATAGCCAAAGATTATGTTTGATTGCTGTTTATTAAGCTCGATTTTTGGCAAGAACCGCGGCGGCCAAATGCATCAGTGGATATTATGGTCAACCCCAAAGCTTATCCAGTTTTCAGACATCTGTTGGAGAAGCAGCATTTAGAATATAACGTTACGATTCAGAATGTGGAAAAGTAAAAGATTATTACGTGCAGGTTTTTGTACTCCTAGAATGAATATCAACTAATATGGAATCATGTAAATCACGGAAATACACGGAAATTATTATTTCCCGTCCACTTTCGAAATTTTTTTAAAAGTTTTTTCCTTACTGCAAAGTTACGTTCAATTTAGACTGTTTCGATTTTTTTAAATTTAAAATTATTCAAATTTAATTTCAAATAATTTCAATTTAAATTTCAAATATCAAATTTTTTCACTAGTCCAAATTTTCAAATCACTGACCTAATATGGAACTGAATGAAGTCTGTGATTGCATGTTTCTCCACTATAGACTTGTACGGGAGAAGAATAAAAAATCCGAGAGACTGAGAAAATGGGGACGGCGAATGCACGATGAAGTTGGAACGTCGTTATTATCGTCTAATTTCAATCTAGCTTCTTACAGTAATTACGGTGAAGTAAGCATGCTCTAGAATTAAAATTATCTCATATTTAATTTATTGGAGTTCTGATTTCCTGTCCGAATGAATGCATCCGGAGGAAATCTGCTGACCTCTTTTTAAACTTTCACTCTCAAAACCGCTGAATGTTCTGTAATTTTTTTAAGATAAAGAAAGTACCGGCTTTTATCGATTCGCGCCAAGTTGCTCCAAGCTGCCATTTTAGACCGTATTATTATCACTTTTAGCGATTTTTTTGTAGGATTAGCCTTGAAGGGTTAAACTGTTTCTCGCAAAATATGAAAAAATATTTAATTTATCTGAACTAATAATCTGAATGATGTAAAAACATCTTGGAATATTTTTGATGGAGTAGCCCTGGTAACTTCTAGCCCTTTGTGATGCGTTCGGTGGATTACTAAAACTAAGGAATTTCAAAAAGCTTAAATTTCGTTATATTGTATAAGAAAAATAAATAATTCAGTCAGACCGAGAAGACAGGAGCTTGCTCACACTGTTATCAGCAGTTTTCATTGAATCATTTACATATTCCGATGGATTATACGAAATGCTAATTACTTCATTTCAAACACGAAGAAATTCGGCGCTCAAAGCAATATTAGAAATTAGTGTATTTCTATCAAGTCCATCAAAGCCTATTTTAAAGTTATAAAGTCTTCAATCGAGCTGTTTTATTTTCCTTTCATTAGGTCTCAGTCTGAAAAAAGCATCGCATTGATAAAAGGAATGTTAACGTTTTAACCCCAAGATGCACTACGATTATAATCTGCCAAAAGTACGCCTTTTTGAGCCAGTGAAATGTTCTGTGAAAATCTCATTCATGGCGGAAAGTAGCTTTTCTATCAAGATACGACGTGATTAAAATTGTTTCAGCAGGAAATTCTCTTTTAAGGAGCCATTTCTAGAAGAAAAAAATCTTGAAAGCATAGTATTTTTATGATAAGTATCAAAGCATGAAGTTTTTATTTTTTATTTTTTTAATATTTTTATATCTTTTTCATTTTTTATATATTTTTTATTATTTTTTATGTTTCTTAACATAATTTTTATCGTATTTAACTTGCGGAAGATATGCAAATGTTTGATTATCTCGCGAAAGGAATAAAAGTGTGCAGTAGCGCAACAGTTCTCGCTTTACTAAAAGATCCTAATAACGAGATAATCAAATTGTGTAAAACACGGAAATTTAGATGTTGTGTTGTGCGACTAAAATAAAAAATATTTTCCAATCGCTTGTTTATGACGTTAGATGATCAGAATGCATCTTATAATTAGATTCTAGGACTAGTTTCTATACGAAAATTTTTAGTGTCTACCAAAATACAAGCACCAAGATGAAGAATTCATTTTGCTTGACTCAGTTGAAAGGCGTAAAGTGATAGAATGTATGTTAGTAAGGCTTGTTTTCTTCTTAATCGTAGCTTACATACATACGTGTACTTAAAAGGGCTTGACCCCCAGAATGGATACTCATCCCCGCGAAATGGTAGCGGCGACCCTCCTCCAGAACTGTCGATTTTTCGTAAAAATTGTAAATAGTGTGCCTTTTTAAGCGTTTTTGGCATATTTTTGGCTCAAAAGTCTCAAATTTTCTGCGCCTTGCGCCATATATACATTTTTTACTATATATTTTTTCAATTTACTCAAGTTTTTAAAATTTTTTTGAGAATTTCTTTAATATTTTCATGCTTAAGAAAGAACGAGCATCGTTTGAAACGTAAAAAGTAGTGCTTTAGACGTGTACCCATCGTTTTTTGCCAAAAAATGCACCTTTTGAATTTTTTTTGGGGCTTCTCCCCTACTCCCCAGAATTCCCATGCTGTAAAGGTATGCGTACATATCTTTTGCTCTTTCATTCAGATCCTACAGTACATGATAGCGGTGCAACACGATTATCCATCGATAGCACAGGTCATTAATATTGGTAAAACGCACGAGGACCGACCGCTTTACGTTATCAAGGTGCAATTTCAAAGTCTATTCCATAAATTTCATTGCTATCTCGTTGTTTTCGCATATTTTTTACTTTATTGCACCCTAAAATTTAAGATAGGAAAGCAAAATGACCACAATACGAATAAAAAATCCATCTGGATCGATGCTGGCATACACGCTAGAGAATGGATAGCTCCTGCGACTGCGCTCTATTTCATTAGTCAGGTGCGCTGAATCGCTTTGCAATTATGCAACGTCTTAAAGTCGAGCAATATTTGACCATACATAGTCTTGGGGGTTTCCCTCCAGAAAAATTTTGCCCATCCATCCAGAAATTTTTTCATTTTCCCCCAAAATTCACGATTTTTTCGAAAATTTCCAAAAATTTTCGGAAACGGTGTTTTTATAGCGTTTTTAGCTATCTACTTGCTCAAAAGTGATATATCTTCGGCGCTTCGCGCCATCTACTCATGTGTTGACTATATTTTGTTCAATTTGTTCGACTTTTCAAAGATTTTTTTGAAAATTTTCTTATGTTTTAATGCTCTGGAACGATAGAGCTTAGTCAGAAACGCCGAAAAACGATGTTTTTGACGCGTTCTAACCATTTTGGACCCGAAAAGGCACTTAAAATTTCACCCCCTTAGAATTCTCTTGCTATGCAAGTCTGTATTTGAGTAGTTATAATTGTGAACAGTGTATCACTTCAGTAGAGTATATGGAATTGACAATATTTTATAATTCGACTTTAATCTAAAGATTTGCCTGAACTTAAAATAAAAAACTCTTGATCAATATCATTGATAAGAAAGTTTTAACGAGTTTGTAATCTACGTTAGATATAAGTATAAGCTACAAACTGGTCATATGATACACATAAAGATGTTAGAAATCAAAAAGTAAATAAGACCGGCAAAATAATTAAAAAACTAGCAAAAATACAGCACTTAGTAATTGAAGTAAATAAGGTTTCTGAATATAATGTAACGTATAAGACGAGTGTAATACATTTTATACTTTATATTTTCTTACGTTTTATCCATTATACTTTATTCGACTTATAAAATGAAGCTTAATAAAATTAGTCAACTGAATGACCTTCGTGGTCCAGGTTCAGCTAATCGACGTTCTAATCAGAACAGTTCGTTTATGCTTAACACATGTTTTATGGGAAATGTTACATTTCTCTCCAAACTTGAAATCCTTGAAGTGATGCATTCTGTGCTATCACGGAGCGTGTTCCATGAATACTGTCAGACAGGAAAGTTACATTTTAATTTTATTAAGCTAAATTGGTTTTTAAAAAGCTCAAAGTAAATGTCAAAATTGTAAAAACTTTCGTAGAAAGGATTTTTATTCAAATTTATTTTGCTCTATTCCCCAAAGGTTCTTGCTTTTCTCTTTGAATATCGTAACCCCAATCCAATATACTACTTTCGTATCTGGCAACTGACCAAAATTACCCAGCATACATAGTTGCGTGCACTCACAGGCATGGTGTTCTGGAGTGACATGCATGTGGGGTTGGGGTTCGGGAGTCTAGACCCCCAGAATGGAAAAATGGAAAATTTCGTGCGAAAATGAGTTAAAATGAAGGCTAAAAACGGATAAAAATTGAAAATTTTCTTCAAAAGTGCTTCAAATTGACCAGAAACAGTGTAATAAGGAGTTTTAATGCTATTTAGGTGCTTATACCGATTTGAGGTCATTTTGGCCCAAAAAAGCTCAATTTTGGACGCCCCCCTAGACCGGCTGACCCCCTTTTCCGGATCGGCCATGCTATGTATCTATGGTCTGGACCCTTCGAGAATCCGGCGGACCCGCTTTCCCTAAATCGATAGACCCCTAAAATTGAATTTTGGTATTATTTTTGGCAATTTCACCCCATGAGCCCCCAGAATTCGGCTCCTGCCCATGTATGGTTGTATCCTTTTTGGTTTGTTATTACAAATGTAAACAGCATTCAGCGACTTACATACCAGCCTGATTCTAAACTTGACTTTTTCTAGTTAGTTGGTGAAAAATTATGATAATGATTATAACATCAAGCGATATGTCGACGAAATCGACTGGTATATCATGCCTCTTGTGAATCCTGACGGTTATGAATACACGAAAACAACGTCAGACCCAAAAGTAATTTATAGGATTTAAGAAAACGAATTTATTGGTCGCCTTTTCGATACAACAATAGCAACGCTTTAGGTTAGATTTTGGAGGAAAAACAGGTCACCACCGATTTGTCGTCAAACGATTTGGGGTCAAGAGTGTTGTCAAGGTGTTGACTTGGTAAGCTGCGGATTCTTGCGACTTTGATGCAGCTGGGCGGAAATTAAAGGGCAGTATCTTATGTGGGCAATACCCGGGTATGAAAATTTACATAAATTTAAAGACAGATAATTGACTCGATAAGGTAGACAAATATTGCGCTTCATTTCTTAGTTACTACCTTATTACATTTTCAGACATCAAAAAATTGTGCAAAATTTTTATAATGCGTTTACAGGGTCTTATCACTTCCGGATAAGCGCCATTCTTTAGGACATGATTCCTTTGGCTTCTGGTGCTCAGTTGTCCGGGGATCAAGGTATTTAGAGACATTTAACAATTACCTAATGTTTTTTTTGGATATTTAACGAGTGCGGCTGAATAAGTTTATAATTTCAGAATTTTCCGTTCATTTATGGCTAATAAAACGCGCATAGTATGTACATATTTGTGATCGCTGAGATTCTTGGCGTGGAAAATACCAATTTTTCCGCAGCTCGTTTTTCTAAGAGTGAGTAATTAAAAAGTTATTTGTTTTTTAGTGAATTATCTTTAATTTCTATGAAAAAGTCGATTCGATTAATCATACATTTCCTGTATATATCTGCTGCTTTCATACTTCTCAGGTCACTGAGTGTACGATGTACAGTACGATGCTGAAACTATTTCTACCGACTACTTTCAGAGTTATTCACGTAATAAGATTGTGACGGGGTCTAATAAGACAGAATTACCTGATGACTTATTTGTTATTCTTCATCAAATGCTGCCGAAGATTTTTCTGACAAATTATATTAGTGAAGGATTGCCAGTTTTTGTTTTTCAATGTACGACACCGCATATTCTGTCATATTCGGTTTCTTAATTTTAACAAGCTCGCAAATTCGTTTGATTAAACTGAAAAAATTGACGTTTTTATGCATTTCTCAAAATTTTTGACCTATTCCACCCTAAAATATGTACATAGGTATGCACATAACAAGTTGAAGTTCGAAACGACACATGGAAAATGAAAGTGGACTGTAAGCGAAATTATGTAGTTATTATTTTTACGTGTCATACTTCTTAAACATACTTACACCGTTTTTGCATTCATCGTCGTCAATGTTTAAGTGTCTGAACCACGATTTTTTTGTATTCACAATGATTTTTCACGACATACAATGACTTTTCGGGACCGTCGTTGTACATGTACAAAGATTTTTGGGAAGACAAAAACTGCAAAAAAGGTGTAAAATTCGCGGAAATTTTCGGCGCTTCGAGCCGAAATGAGTAATTGTGTATTCTATATATCTTTATAATGGCAGAAATTGCATTTCAAAAGAAAAATGTCAAATTTTTCGGCGCTTCGCGCCGTTTTAAGACGATTTTTAGTGATTTTTGCTTCCAGAAACCTAGAAATTAGCTAAAATACACTACAAAACTCTGTGCTTAACGTATTAAAATCGCTACTGTACCATATTATAGTAACCAAAAATTTGTGTGTACAAAATGTACAAAGAATTTTAGGGACCATCTTTGTACATGTACAAACGGACTTTGTACAAAAAAACACTGGTCTGAACATATATCTCGATGGTCTTTTGAAATAAAACATTGATCTAGCAAGTTGAGTTGTATAAAAATTACCACGTATTTCGAAATAAAGATTTCCTCAGTTTTTATGCCGCTGGTTCTCGCTACTGATACGTCACATTTGTGAGAATTTTTGAAGGACTACTAACTGCGTCACAATCAATGTACAAGAACTATCGCTCTCTGCTTTTGGAAGCAGTAGCGGATCCAGGATTTTCCTAAGGAGGGCGGTGCCCCTAAGGGGGGCGGAACCCTGACTTGGGCGGAAAAATTAGCCGTTTCAACCCGAAAATCGCTAAGAATCGCTCAAAAATCCTCAATTTTGCGAACTTCAGGGGGGCGGCCGCCTCCCCCGCCATCCCTAAATCCGCACCTGTTTGGAAGCATTCTTCTTTCGCTCCCATCAGTTTAGCAGTTCTGCTAGACAGATCACATTTGATCCACGATTGATATCGAGTTTCCAATGAGTGGCATACAGGCATGGACTGATTGATTTAAGGGGGCGGGGGGCGCCCCCATGGGCCAAAAATATTTGGCGAGATGAAGAATGGATATACAATTTGCAATGAGTTTTTGACCGTCAGTGATCATAATTTCTTGAATATTAATGACATTTATAACGATTCGAAGAGCAGAAACATCTTTTTTCAGCATACTTTTCTTCTATTTTCATGTATAACTTTTGGAAATTTTCGACGTTCGACGTCAGATGCTACAAATATAGATGATAGAGCAGTAATTAAGGCTTCTGAAGGTTCTTTTGCATTAATTTCACAAATTTTCCGGCGCTTCGTGTTAAACTTTCGATAAAATCAAAGAAATCTAATGATTCTTTCGAGCAATCGAAAATTTGAACTTTTTCGAAAAAATGTTGCGCCATAAGCGATTTTAAATAAAAGTAGACAACGAAAAACGTCGAAAAACGCGATTTGGCACGTGAAGGGCAATTGGGACTATTTCGGACCGTATTTGGATAAGTTGGGGGACAGTCCCCTAAATGAAAATCCTAGATTCGTTGCTGCATACAGCTTGCTAGTTTTTGATGATAAAAGCTCGTTCCTTCAAGTTTGCAAGATTTTTGCAAATTTTTTCAAATTTTTTCAAAAAATTTTAGAATCGTAATTTCGACTTTCATTGGGGCGAAACTGGCGCCAGTAAGAATCCTTGTGAAGAAATCTACGCCGGTCAAAACGCTTTCAGCGAGCCGGAGACAAAAGCGGTCGCCGACTTTATTCTTCCTCGCAGAACCAGTTTCATCGCTTTTATTACATTACACTCATATTCACAAATATGGATGTACCCTTATGGCCATCAAAAGAAAACTTATCCCAGGGATGTACATGAATTGGTGAATTTTTAAATGTCGTTTTCAATCGACCTTGACTGACATATAACTTATTATTAATTAGTAATTATTAGCGTACATACAAGTGAAGCATGGGAATTATGAGAAGATCGGCCCCAAAATTTTTTTCTAAAGTATTTTTTCACTTAAAAACGACGAGTACTCGTCATTGTCAAAAACATCCTGTTTTGCAGTTTATGACGATGCTCTCTCTTCTATAACATACATAATAAAATTTATCGGAAAATTTCACGGAATTGAAGAAAATCTGATCAAAAAACGACTTCGACATGAAAATTAGTAGTATTGAGTCATAAAGCCGAAAATGCTTAAAAACAGCACCCTGTCTTAGGTTTTCTTTAAAATAAGAAATTCTGTGGGTCAGCCACTTTTTTTGTTGCAGGTCAGTAGTCATTCTGCAGGAGGTCGAACCCTCCCTTATAAACAATTACCTAATGTTTATTACTACAAGTGACCGTGCTTTTGAATTTTAAAACAATTGACATTTATTTTTCATGCATTTTTCGACTTTCATAAAATTTTTACGACTGGATGCTATTGCAGAACGATGTAGTTCGCGTCATTTTTATACAATACAATCGAAATAAGGAGAAATATGATCTCTGCTAAAAAAGGAGGGAATAAGTAAACATTCAAAAGGAATTTAGCAATATTTTATTTAGATTTATTAATTTGATCCAGATTTCTGTTTTTGAGTGAAAAACAGTAATGGTTAAGCCGATCTAGTATTAAAATAACTGCTTTATTCCGTATTCTTTATGTTACATTAATTCCTTTTCTAGAAATCGATTGCCATGAGGGCAACTAGAGCGTTGCAATCTCTGTACGATACCAAATATGAAATCGGAACGGGAGCTGACACACTATGTAAGAACTGAAATAATAGGAAGCTATAAATAGGACAGATTTGAAAAAAAGGTAGACGAGGAAGAATGTGAAACTAATAATAAAAATTCAAATAAAGAGAAAAATAAAGTCTGCAAAAATATCAGCTCCATAGAGAATACGAAGCGAAAGCATAATTACTTTATCCTATATTTTAGAAACTATGCTAGATAAATAAATTTCGTATGCCAGTGTCATTGAATGCTTCGTAATTCTACTTACAGAATTTTTATTTCGTCTCCTTTCTTATTAGATCATGACATACTCTAAGAACTTTTTTCTCATGAAGTTTATCTTTCATTAAGTCGGTTACAAACAGTTGTTATCTTATATTAAAGAAAATTTTAAAATTCTCTCATTTGTCAACTGCTTCGGGTAACTCTTAATGCACGTATTCTTTTAGCACGCTCATTAATTATCATTTTTATGACAATTGATTCGTTTTCATCGTGTGTCTTTCTTGAACCTCCTTTTTGACCTGATGGGATGTTTTTTAAGATCCGGCTTCGGGAGGCTCCGACGACTGGGCCAAATTGGCTGGCAACATAAAGTTTGTTTATTTATTGGAGCTTCGACCCGAGGATAATGTTTGGGATGGTTTTATATTAGGAGAAGATCAAATTATTCCCACGGCAAGGGAAACATGGGAGGGTGTAAAAGCCGTGGCAGATGCTGTATTAGATTATGATCCTCAAAATGATGCATCTGGCACAAGTTAGTTCGTGTGCATTGTAGTTAACTTTCAGTCTTAATTTATAGTCTAATTCATTTAACTTTGCGGTTTTCTCTTGAATTTAATCCGCATGAATCAAGTTACAAAAGTGGTTTAGACTTATGATGCAGTGATGCGGTTTGGTAATAGCAAGCCTCTCACCGTAACTCGATATACTGTAGAATATCACAACTATGTTCTTAGTTTAAACCACTTTTGTAGGCACTTCAAATTTTTTTTAAAACCTAAAAGTTAAATGAAACAGGCTAAAATCATTTAAATTTATTTTTGAAAAAACAAAATAAAACACAGAAAAATAGGACACAAAATAAAAAACACTGTTGTATATAAAGTAGACTAGCAAATGGGGTTTAAAGTTGTCAATAATTAACTTACTATAAGCTATGAGGTGTTGGCAAAAACCCGGAAAAGGACCGCAGAACTATGTGGAACAGTCTTTAGTTTTAATACGGAAATTCATAGGATTTATTCGTAATTATAGTTTGTTTCCTTTTATTATGAAATCCAGTCATCTTTTTTTCAGGCTACACCATGTATCTTCAAAGTAATTTCTTCTTGTGTAAAATTTTGAGTAGAATAACACATGCGTGCGATTACAATAAGACAGTCACATTTTGTGTAACGGCCAGACATGCACATGGGATGTCTAGATGGGTAGGTACCATACCTGGGCGTGGGGGTTGGGGAATATGCATCCCCCAGAAACCAAAATACCCCAAGAATTCAATTTTCAGAATTTTTTTTGGTTTTTTTTCTCGCAATTTTTTAATGCCAATGGATAGTGCTCGATGAGAAACGTTGAAAAATGGTTTTTTTCGCAATACCACCATTTTTAAGGCCATTTTTTGACCTTTGAAAAAATTTTGCACCCCTTCCAAGAACTTTAGTGGCGCCCATCTAGGTAGGTACTAGGTACCCAGGAAGGCGAGAAGAAAATTTTCTGGGGCAGCACCAAAATTCTGGGAGGGTGCAAGGTTTGTCAAAGGTCAAAAAATAGTCTTAAAAACGGTGATATGGCCAAAAAATACCATTTTTCAACGTTTCTCATCGAGCACTATCCATTGGCATCAAACAAATTGCGGAAAATACAAAAAAGAATTTCAAAAAATGAATTTAGGGGATGGGGGTATTTGGCCTTCTGATGGGTGCATACCCCCCTCCCAAAACTCCTCCTCCCACGTGAACGTGTGGTCATGTTGCGCTGTGCACCTCGTTGACGACATACATAATAGATGAACATCATGACCGGTCTGGGGTTCAACCAGAGAAGTTTAGGTGGCCTTAAAAATTTATATGAACGTTACAAAAGTGTGAAAACTACCAGAATCAATATTTTCTGACCAATTCCAAGCACATTTGCGAAAAAAACTTTGATTTTCCTCTGTTTTGTCTTTATTTTGCCCAAGTCTTCTGTCCTTCTGGATGTTATAGACCTCCGTCCCGACCATACGTAGGCAGCAGTCAAATTCTGGGGGTCCGATGGGGCAAAATTGCCAAACATATAGCACCGAAAATTCAATTCTGGGAAGGTCTGTCCATTTTTGAGGTCCAGATACCGCTCCCATGTGTGTTCCCGGCTCCCATGTGAATGTTTGATCGTGATTAGACGTGAAAATTGGTAGGGTTTTTAGATAGTCTAGGAGGCAATGGGACAATGTGTAAAAAAATTGTCTAGGAAAATAGAAAAAATGAAAGCCAAAGATGGGTGATACTCAAAAGTTTTCTTCCAAATCGTTTAAACTTGACCACAAGCCGCGGATTAACATAGTTTTTACGCTATTAGCATTTCTACCACTTTCTGAGGCTATTTTGGCTGAAATAAGTGTCTGACCCCTCCCTCCCAGACTGACCATCACACCTGGGCGTGGGGGTTGGGGTATGCACAATACGTGAGCAGCACCAAAATTCTGGGGAGTGCAAGATTCTTCAAAAGTCAAAAAATGGCCCTAGAAATGGTGGTACGGCGAAAAAACACCATTTTTCAACGTTTCTCATCGAGCACTATCCATTCGCATCAAAAAATTGCAAAAAAACACAAAAATTTTCAAAAATTGAATTCTGGGGGATATTTTGGTTTTTAGGGGGCTATTTTGGTTTCTCGGGGTTGCATACCCCCAAACCACCACGCCTAGGGGTGGTGTGCACCCCCTACTCCGAAAAACCAAAATACCCCCAGAATTCAATTTTTGAAATTTTTTTGTTTTTTTTCGCAATTTTTTGATGCTAATGGATAATTGCTCGATGAGAAACGTTGAAAAATGGTGTTTTTTCGCCATACAATTATTTTTGAGGCCATTTTTTAGTCTTTGAGAAATCTTGCATCCCCTCCTCAGAATTTTGGTGCCGCCCACCTATGCTTACCATGCTTTGATGGCTGCTTGAGAGCTTTTGTTCATCACATGAAATGCATTCAATTCTTACTATTATCATCTATTTTCAATCAGGTACGGCCGCTCCCGAGCAAAAACAACGGCAGCGGTCATCTGCCTGTATGAATACAGAATTACAATGCCAGCTATGGGCTGACCTTGGAGGTTGCCAAATGTGGCCCGATATGGCCGAACGATGCCCTGTATCCTGCGGCACGTGCAATTCGACCCGCGGTAGACGTTATCAACAAGGCTCGCCATGAGCAGTGCTCATTGATATCACCACGACCTACAGATATGCTCTGTTTCAAAAAATTTGGGCATAAACTTTAGACACTGTCATCTACAATAGGTTGACAGATTGTGAAATGTAGTTACATTGATCTGATAAACATATAATTATCGTAATCCGTCGGTTTATTGTCGATAAAAATTCTTAAAATTTATATCCAAACTTATGTGAAGCATACATGCTGTACGTAATTATATATTTTTGTGATTGAACGAATGTCAATATCGTTATGTATTTACCTATGCCCGCACGTCGTATGCTGTCTTTTGTAATTTCGAGTTGGTGCATTTCTAACAAAATCAAGTCTCAACAAAAAAGCGGGAAGTTATATAATCAAGAAGATTAAAGCCTGATTTACACTTCACGCGGCGAGCGAAGCGGCGAGAAATTGCCGCAACGGCCGCCGCAGAAATTTCGCGCAAAACCATTTATACTTCGAGCCGTGGCGCGACAGCCGGTATCACACCTTAAAGTGTCCGGCATCTTAAAGTAGTCCGGCCGGACACTTTAAGGTACCTTAAAGTGTTCGGGTTTACCTTAAAGTGTCCGGGCCACAATAACGTGCTTAAAAGCGAGAAAAAATGTATTTCAACATTGGGATAGAGTGGGCGGGCATCACACCTGGGCGTGGGGGTTTGGGGGGTATGCACCCCCCCCAGAAACCAAAATACTCCCCCAGAAATCAAAATAACCCCCCAGAATTCAATTTTTGAAAATTTTTTCGTTTTTTTCGCAATTTTTTGATGCCAATGGATAGTGCTTGATGAGAAACGCCGAAAAATGCTGTTTTTATCGCCATACCACCATTTTTAAGGCCATTTTTCGACCTTCAAAAAAATCTTGCACCCCCCCCAGAATTTTCTTTGCTGCCCACGTATGGCGGGCATCATACGTAGACGTAAAAGGATAGGGTTTGAACCCCCAAAATCCAAAGTCTCTCCAAATTGGTAGATCCGTAGAATTGAATAATTTAGCGTTTTTGCACTTATGCTCCATCTGACTGCCAGAATTTGACCCACTGCTCATGTACAGTGGCAGGCATTTAACAGCCCAAAGTGTTCGGTGGGGGTTCGCCGACCATTAGGGAAGTGCGCGAACTTCAATTTTTGTTCAAAAATTGAAAGAATGCACCTAAAGTGGCTAGAAATCGCAAGTTTTTGCACAAAATCGGGGAGAGGGAAATAAACAATTTATGTTTATTTAAATTTATGTTTTTACATTTACGACTTCGGTTATAGGAATCTTCACCCCTTGTTACATGTATGAATGGTAGCATTGTAGGCAATATGTAAAATGAAGTCTTAGCATGTCTTTTTATAATCATGAGTGAATGGAACCGTGTGCAGTTTTAATTCACAACATTTATGACTGAAATTCGTTAATATCTTCTATTGTTCCTCACGAAAGTTATTTTTATAATCGATTTTATCTCCAAGTTCGCTAAACGACGCCACTGATGATGCAACGAATTCTTCGTTATGCATCGGCTTGCTTGTATTTATGTACCTCAAAACGTACAAGGTACGCATATATGTGTATACATAGCAAAGAAAAATGCTCCGATGGAACAAAAAAGATGAATATACTTGGAATTGTGGATTATTATGGATGTAAAAGGAGGGGACTAGGAAAAATCTACCTAAAGTCGGAAAATCTGCTAAAAATCACACTTTCTCTAAGCAACGCAAAAAATCGATGTATATTCTGCGGCCAACAGATTAAAATAAATATTCAACCATAACAATGATTGAAACAGCAGCACGTTAGCTATGCAGTAGCTATGGGAAATGATATTAAGTAAACTAACAGTCTTCCAAGCCAATTGAATGAAATAGCAAACATCGAAGACAATTGAAGACATGGTTGGTTAAAAACAGTAGGAAACACGTAAGTTGACTTGAAACAGACTTAATGTAGATACACTAGCATGCCCGAAACGATTGTGTGCACTAATCAATCGGCTCCTGCTTTGCTTGCTATAATGCTCATAAAACAAAACAACTTCAAATACAATACCTCTTAGTTTTCTATCAATCAGGTGCCAGCAATTTAAAAAAGTAACCTTGATAGATTTCGTTTATACACTCTTATCTGAAACTTCGAACATTATTTAAAAAAGACACTTTTTTAGAGGCCGCAGAATATACATCGATTTTTTGCGTTGCTTAGAGAAAGTGTGATTTTTAGCAGATTTTCCGACTTTAGGTAGATTTTTCCTAGTCCCCTCCTTTTACATCCATAATAATCCACAATTCCAAGTATATTCATCTTTTTTGTTCCATCGGAGCATTTTTCTTTGCTAGTACACTACTTTTAATTAGCGTGATTTCAGTACATCAGTCAGTAAACACAATCAGTAACATGCCACAATAATGACAACAGTCCAAGAACGCGGAAAACAATATTGTTCTTAACATCAGCATTATCCTTTTTAAACAAGACAACCTTATTGACACCATCCATTTTCAAATTAAAACTGCATTAAGTTATTTCTTCTTAATGTGCAGTTCACTTATAATCAAGCACAAAAATTTAACCAACGAATTCACATTGCAAATCCTCACTCAATCAATACACAAGCACAATGTGTTGTGACTTTTGAAATTGAAAACACCCAATTTTCAATTTTCAAATTGAAAATTGGATCAATTTTCAAATTGAAAATTGGGTCAATTTTCAAATTGAAAATTGGGTGTTTGAATTTGCGATGAAGAAAATAATCAAAAGATAGTCACTTGGTTTATTTAAGCCGAGTAATAAAATAACGACCGTCCACCAATTCCAAACTAAACGCAACTAATCTGATCACTATGAAAAAGTTTTGAAAAATGAGCTTGCTAAGCGAGAGTTGTAAACCAAGAGAAACTTAAAGTTAAAACCTACCATTAAATTATGAGAGAATTATAAAAGATTTTAAACTTCAAGAAAATGGAAAAGGCGGGATGTTGGTAAATTAGAAGGCAAAGATTTTCGGCAAAAATTCAAAAACTTCACGCAAATATCAAATGTAAGGAACACTAACGCTTTGATTTGGTAGTAAAATAAATTTGTAGTATAGACTACATATTAACAACAAATGAGTAGTGCAAACTTTACACAACTACTAGGTGTAGAGAATACTAACAGTTTACGGCTTATTAATGTACATGATTACAATAAAGCTGCATATCTTTGTCGACTTCTGTGCACACTTGTCGACTTCTGTGCACACTTCTACTGCAAAATGAGTATCCGCTTAGCTTGATTGATAAGGTCATATCAGAATTTATGACAAAAGTTTATAGTAAGAGTGATGACATAAAATTCGGGTGTGATAAACTATGCTATTCTCTTGTTTTGCCTTACACTGGTGTGCATGGCTACAATGTACGCAGCAGAATTCTAAAGGTTATATCTGCATTTTACCCTCAGATTAGAGTAAGGTTTGTTTACAAACCTGTTATGTGTATCAGCCGGTTTTTCAAGAACAAGGATGCTGTACCTGCTAAGCTACCCTCAAATTTAGTATATAAGTATACGTGTTCTAGCTGTATGGCTAGTTACATCGGTGAAACTCGCCGACATTTTGGGAGTAGAATGGCAGAGCATACTGGCATCTCATTTGCTACAGGAAAGCCAATTCAGGGTGATAGTTTATTTGCTTTTCACAAACATATCTCAAATAGCAATCATCCAATTACATCAGATTGCTTCAAGGTTATCAGTCGAGCATCCAACTCTTTTGATCTTTTAATCAAGAAGTCATTATACATAGCACGTGATCGTCCTATTCTCAACAATAATGCTTCATCGTATCCTTTAAATTTGTTTTAATTTACCACATTTTTCTTTTTCTTAAAGCTTTAAATCTTTTATTATTATCTTTATAATTTAATGGTAGGTTTAAACTTTAAGCTCCTCTTACTTTACAACTCTCGCTTAGCAAGCTCATTTTTCAAAACTATTCCTTCATAATCAGTCAGCTCTCCATGTGCAAGATTTTGTGAAACATATTATAAACACGGCTAAGAAGGATTTAACTTTAATGCAACCCATTTAAGACAAAATTACATCTCTTCAATGATCTAAGGACACTTGAACATAATTTTTAAATCACTTTAGATTACTTTTGAGGGTAAACAAACTCACTTAATTTATGTCTCACATATGAATCCTTGAAAATTTCTTGACTTCAGTTACAAAGTCTCTGCAAGTCTATCGAATTAAGGTTAACACGTAATGTAAACTTAACACAAACACATAGCGTAAAGAATATTTTAGTCGGATTCGTAATTTTGATATTGCTCCGATATTACTTTCAACATTTATGGAAAAATGAGTCTCCATAATGTTTTAAAGACAATAAACATTAGGTTTAAACCACTTTGCAATACTGCTGAGTGTAAGCAAGCGCGCCCAACTGACGTATATATTTCATTCCCTGTAAATTTTTATATCTCAGGAAAAAATTTCGGTTTTTGCAATGCTCTAGAACAAAGGCTAACATGCAGTGTAAAAAATTACTCGGATATTATGATCAACATTCATGAAAAAATTATGTTTCTACAATGGTCTGGGGACATATAAACAATGAGTGTAAACTACTTTACATCACTGTTGGATGTAAACAAACGCGCCTACGTGACGTCTCACATTTGATCCTTTGAAAACTTTCAGACTCCAGAAAAAATTAGGTTTCTGGAATGCTCAAAAACGAAGATAAATACATATGTAGTGTAAACTTCATGTTAACACATAGTGTAAAGAAGATTTTAGTCAGATTCGTAATTTTGATATTGTTCCGATATTACGATTAATATTTATGAAAAAATTAAGTCTACATAATGTTCTATGGGCAAACTAACAATTGGTGTAAACTACTTTACAACACCGTAGAGTGTAAACATATGCGCCAGACTGGCATATCAAATTTGATTCCTGGTCCATTTCTAGACTTGATAAACGTGTCCCTGACTCGTAACCGGAGAAGCAGGCAGAAAAAACAAGACAGAAACGCATTTAAAACTCCAAATTTTTGACTTTACACTCGCTGAATATTAATGTATAGACAATTTGCTTTGACATGCACCCGATATAAAGCACTTTTATTTTTATTCTATTAGACTTATCCCGACTTCTGGACGGAGAAAGTGGCGAACAAAAAACGCAACAAAAACGTATTTTCCACCATTTAGAACACTGTAAACTTTAAAATTCCGTACCGAACTCCCCATTGAGTTTAAAGAAATTCGGTTTGGTACAATTTGTAGCTTTTAAATCGTAGTACATTCCTGTGTGCCAAAATTCTGTTGCAAAAATTATTTGGCATGATTTATCAATCAAACTTCGGAAAAAACGTGTTTTTTAGCCCATTTTTTACCTCTGATTTCGAACTTTACACCCCCATAAATAACTCAATATTGCGTTTTTTTAAATGCGGTTTGCTGCGATGTTTAGCCCCTGTGAGGCACTTTATTAATGCTGTCTTCGATTTGCACTGACTCATAAGCGGAAAAATTTGGCAGAGAAATCTTAGTTAAAATCCATTTTTTTACACCATCCACTAGAGTGTAAACTTTAAACCCCAGGATCTAACTCACCATAGAGCATAGAAGACTTTGCTTATATGCAGAATGTAGCCCTTGATCCGCTCTACATTTCTGTCAGAAAACATTTTAAAAACCTCATAACCGGAGTTAGTATCGGACATAGGAAGGTTGAAAACTCGACCAAAAAGTGCTTTTTCACCCCCAGATTTTCGCACTCTTTACACTGCCGTTCGATAAATAATGCGAATTTCAAAAAACAAAAAAAGTGTCATCTGTAGAATTCATCCCTCTATTATCCTATTCTGTTCAATCCTTCGAGTCATCAATACTCAGTTGTCCACATGCTGCAGTAAAAAGGTCTCAAAATTTGTCCTATGTTATAACGTTACACAAAAACTTTACACCTTCTTTACACAGTCAATTTTGAGTTTCAAGAAAAACAAAAAAACACGGGCAGCGAATTTTTTTATTATCTTTCTTTTAAAAAAAACCGCACCTTCCAGAAGTGTCCCGTTATAGCTGTAGGGGGTGCCCAGGTGTTGGGGGTACCCAAGTATATTATAGGTACGCGCTAACGCGCTACCTATGAACATGCACTTACCTAATTGTACAGCGAGTGATATGCGTGGGCGTATATGCGTACGTATACTCAGCGTAACCCGGACACTTTAAGGCAGAGCCGGACACTTTAAGATACCTTAAAATGTCCGGCTGGACACCCGTCCGGACACTTTGAGGCACGGACACTTTAAGATGCGACACCGGCGAATTCGCCGCTGCAATTCGATTTATACTTCGTGCGGTCGCTGCGCCAAGGACTGATTTGCAAAAGTCAAGATTTTTCGCCGCTTTTAAATTTATACTTTTGCCGCGCCGCAAGTAGCCAAAATTGATATTTTTAGCATTTTTATGTCTTTTTTCGCCGCGCCACAAAAGTTAAAACATCTATTGCCCTTGTGAACACTAATGAAGTGTCGGTACCAAACCTGGACATGGGGGTATGCACTCCCCGAGAACCCAAAATACCCCCCAGAAACCGAAATGCCCCCCAAAATTTTATTTTTCGAAATTTTTGTTGTTCTTTTTATTCACAATTTTTTGATGCCAATGGATAGTGCTCGATGAGAAACGTTCAAAAATGGCATTCGCCATACCACCATTTTTTGACCTTTGAAAAATCTTGCACCCCCAAATTTCGGTGCCGCGTACATATTGTCGGTACTCAAATTATTTTGAATCTTAGTTGAGCGGCAGTTCGCAGGAAGTATAAACACAGTGCGCGAAGCAGCTGCGAATTGGCGTTGAAGCGCCACCTTGGCGCCATTTTATTTATCCACGCGGCGAGCCCGCCGCTTCAAGTATAATTGCATGGCGCGGTAAGCGGATTTCGCCGCAGAATATTCGCGCAGGGTCGATTGATTTTTGGGTATACTGTGGCCGCAAATCCCTTTGCGGCGCGGTTCGCGTGAAGAATAAATCAGGCTTAAACGCCCATTCATACTTCGTCCGATTCGGTGTCGGAATGCAAAAATGACGTAAACAGAGCCGACACGTATCCGACATCGTCCGACACGCTCCGACTTTTTCCAGAGGAGTGACGTCAAAATTCGTGTCGGAATTATAATGGGCGGCACTAAAATTCTGGGGTTGCCTTCCAGATTTCTCAGAGGTCAAAAAATGGTCTTAAAAATGATAGTACGGCGAAAAAATACCATTTTTCAACGTTTCTCATTGAGCACTATTCATTGGCATCAAAAATTGCGAAATAAAACATAAAAATTTCAAAAATTGAATTCTGGGGGGTATTCGGCCTTCTGGAGTGCATACCCCTCAAACCCCCCCCACGCCCAGATGTGGTAGTATGGCGAAAAACACCATTTTTTAACATTTCTCATCGAGTATTATCCATTGGCATCAAAAAATGTGAAAAAATTTCAAAAATTCAATTCTTTAGGAGGTATTTTGGTTTCTGGGGGAGAGGGTATTCGACCTTCTTGGGGGATGCTTAGCCCCCACGTCCATGAGTGGTCGGAATGCGGCATTTTTTTGGATTGGACAAGTTGAATCGGTTCAAATTTCGCTCCAACCTACACGCATTAAATGCATAGGACAGCATAAAAAAGCAATGTCTTCAGCAGTTTAGAATATTGGCACCGTTCATTTATTGTTCTAGCAAAGAAAAGTGCTCCGATGGAACAGAAAAGGTAAATATACTTGAATTTCTTCATTGTTAAGGATGTAAAAAGGAGGGGACTGGGGAAAATTTCCCTATATGCGCATAAGCCATAGGAATGTGCTAAACAGTTAGACTTCCCCCAAACAACGCGAAAATCGAAGTACCGCATAGAAAGACGTGAGTGTTCACGTAATGATTATAGTCTGTTTCACATAACTTCGTGCATAAATTCTAAGAATTTTCTTCGGCGGTAAGCCGAGGTTACAATAATTATATATTAGATCAATGCTATAATCGCAATCTGTCAGCTTATTGTCGGAGATGGTTTTAAAATTTATGACCGAAGTTGTGTGAAACAGACTATAGTTACAACGATTTCGAATAGAAAGTCCTAAAAAATGGACAAAAATGAATCGAGAGAATTATTTAGCTTTAACTAGGTTCTCGTTTATTGCTTTCAAGGTTAAGCTTTTAATTTGTTAGTTCTACCTACACAACCTCCATTTTTATTATCTCAATCATTTTTGGAACCAAAAGTTCCCCGTATTATCGCCTACCTAAAACAATTTAAATTCATCCAAACAAATTTCTTAATCATGCCGATTAGGTGGAGGTCCGGGACCAGTTGTCGAAGTTCAGTGCAATTATATACAACCATTATGTAGCCCTGACCAGCCAGCAGTGCGGTCCAGTTTAGATACATATGGACGGACAATCCCCGGAGGGGCTATGCCCAAATTTCTAATTTCAATCCTGTCCCCCGAGCCGAACAATACCCCAAGGCTCAGTCCAATTTATCTAGGTACGTCAGCACGAAAAAATATTCACACAAACGTTAGCACGTATCAGATGAATATATTTTTCCGCGGCATCTCTTACATTCATTCAATCAAACGCAATCACAGAAAATCAAGGTTAAATTTGGCTTCTATGTGAAATATTCAAAGTAGCACAAATAAAAATTATTCTATTACTTCGGAATCATAGGTAGCGCTATGACCTATAATATACTTGGCCATCCTTTTTTCTTATATGTTTATCACAGCGAGTGCGAAATTTGTGCCCCCCCTTCACAGCTATAACGGCACACATCTGGGAGGTGCGGTTTTTTTAATCGATGGATAATTAAAAAATTCGATGTCGGTCTTTTCTTTTGTTTACACTCAATACCGATTTAGCAATGAGCGTGTGAAGTGTAAACCGAAAAATCAAATAATTTGCGGAGGGCCAATTTTTTTCAAAATGTTGCCCCCGAGCTGTAGATTACGAATCCGACCTTAAAATTTCTTTACACTCGATGGTTGTTGCACAAAAGTGTAAAGTATACGTGTTTTTTACTCTTTGCGTGTCCTTCAGCTTATCTAACTCAATTTTGGTTTCTGTGCAGTCCAATCAGTTTTATAATGTAGAGGGTTGCAAAATCTCAAAACGGAATTTTTTCCCCTTATAATGCAATATTTCTTTATCTGTGATCGTTTAAGTGTAAAGGGTTCGAGATGAAAAACGATATTTCTTCAACTACTCCGCTAAGTAGGCGGAACATGCTAATTATGCTGAAAAGGTGTCCTGACCTTAGCGTTACAGATCCCAGCTTATTTTGTTTCTATACACCCAATATTGCGGTATTAGCACAAGTGTAAAGTTCACACCGAGAAGCATTTTTTAAAAATGTTCTTCGTAAGGTCAGAATAACGAATCTGACCTTTAAGCTTTTCCACAGCCAGTGTTTGTTGAGGTATGAAGAGGTATACTTTGAATTATACCTACATCTATTTCTAATGCTGATAGATAACTCCGTATTGCATATTGTTTGATCAAATTTTTCTTATTTCAGAGGTTTTTGACTCGTCTTCAATAAATAATTATTTTTATCATCATAAATGCACTATTCTTAAACTTCAGTAGAATGATGAATATTTTTCAAAATAGTATAATCAAGCTGAAATCTTCCGATATGTCTAGTTGGCACAGTGGTTGACAACTCCGTTCTCGGATGCGGTCTTAAAAAAAGAATGTTTCGAATCTTCTGAATGCTGACTTTTTTCATTTTTTAATTCTTTTGGCAAAACCATGCACTTTATTTGACTTATTCATCTGTTTAGGTTCTGCAGATAACACTTTTTTGTTTTTTGAATTTTGCCTCAGTTCTCGAATGGGAGTGTAAAGAGTGCGAAAATCTGGGGGTGAAAAGACACATTTTGGCCGAGTTTTCGACTTGTTTATGTCTGCCAACAACTCCGGTTATGAGTTTTAGGAAATTTTTTCTGACAGAAATGTACTACGGATCAAGAGCTATGTTGTGCTTACCAGCAAACTTTTCTACAATCAATATGCAGTTAGTACCAGGGTTTTAAACTTTATACTCTAGTGGATGAGTAAAAAAACAGATTTTTCCTAGATTTCTCTGCCAACTTTTTCGGTTATGAGTTGGGGTGCATTGAATAGAATAGAAATAAAGCAAGTTCTAATGGCTACACGTCGAAGCAAGCCGCGTTCAAAAAACGTAATATTGAGTTGTTTATAGGGTGTAAAGTTCGAAATCTGAGGTGTAAAGTGGGCGAAAAAAACAGCTTTTTTCGTATTTTGATTGGTAAATCATATCAAATATTTTGCGGAACATAAGTTTGGAACATACAAACGTACTACAATCAAAGGGCAACAAACTGGCCCGAACCGAATTTATTTACATTAAATGGGGCGTTAGGTTAAGATTTTTAAGGTTTACAATGTGGTGGACAGTGGAAAATACGTGGTTGTACATTTTTGTGCGCCACTTTCTCTGTTCAGAAGTCGGGCGAAGTCGAATAGGATAAAAATAAAGTACTTATAAAGGGGTGCGCGTTACAGCGAATTGCGTTTGTTTACATCAGTATTTAGCTTTTTCGGGAGTTGTAAAGTCAAAAAATGGGGGAGTTAAATGTGTTTCTGTCTTGTTTTTTCTGTCAAGTTCTGGGTTATGAGTCTGGACATGATCTCAAGTCTAAAAATGAATCAGAAACCCAAGGTGATACGCCAGTTTGTTTGCACACAACAGTGGTGTAAAGTGGTTAACATGTGATATTTATTCATCCTTGGGCCATTGTGGAGACTTAATTTTTTCATAAATGTTGATCGTAATATCAGAGTAATATCAGAATTACGTATCCGACTGAAATTTTCTTTACAAATTTTTTATTTTTCAAATTTTACTCTGCATATTAAGTTTATTTCTAGAGCTTTTCAGAAGCTTGCCTTTTTCTAAAGTCTAAAAATGTACCAGGAATCAAATGTGAAACGCTAGTTGAGCGCTTTTGCTTACACTCAACAGTGGTGTAAAGTAGTTTGCAACTGATGTTTATTTGTTCTCGGGTTATTGTGGAGACTCAATTTTTTCATAAATCTTTATCGTAATGTCTGAGTAATATTAGAATTATGAATCCGACTGAAGTCTCCTTTACACTCTGTGGTTGTGTAAGGTTTACACTGCATATTAACTTTAGTTCTAGAGCCTTGTGGAAGCTTAATTTTTTTGCGAAATTTCCTACGTAAAATCAGAATTGGGAATCTGACCGTTAGTTTTCTCTACACCCAGTAGCTGTGTAAAGTTTGCACTGTTCATTTGTTGTTAATATGTAGTTTATACTACAAATTTATTTTACTTCCAAATCTAAGCGTTAGTGTTCCTAACACTTGATATTTGCGTAGTTTTTGAGTTTTTGATGAAAAACTTTGATCTGTTTAGATTGAGGTTGTCTTGTTTAAAAAGGATAATGCTGATGTTAAGGACACGTTCTTGGACTGTTGTCATTATTGTGGCATGTTACTGTATGTGTTTACTGACTGATGTACTGAAATCACGCTAATTAAAAGTAGTGTACTAGCAAAGAAAAATGCTCCGATGGAACAAAAAAGATGAATATACTTGGAATTGTGGATTATTAAGGAAGTAAAACGAGGGGACTAGGAAAAATCTACCTAAAGTCGCAAAATCTGCTAAAAATCGCACTTTCTCTAAGCAACGCAAAAAATCGAAGTATATTCTGCGGCCTCCAAAAAAGTGTCTTTTTTAATTAATGTTCAAAGTTTCAGATGTGAGTGTATAAACGAAATCTGTAATGTTTATTTTTTTTCAATTGCTGGCAAGTAGCAACGCTGACTAGCTTTATATCCTGATTGATAGAAAACTAAGTGGTATTGTATTTAAAATTGTTTTATTTTGTTTTGAGCATTAAAGCAAGGGCCGATTGATTAGTGCACACAATCGTTAAGGGCATGCTAGTGTACCTACATTTAGTCTGTTTCAAGTCAACTTACGCGTTTCCTACTGTTTTAAACCATTCATTCAATTGGTTTTGAAAGACTGTTAGTTTACTCAACATCATTGCCCATAGCTACTGCATAGCTAATGTGCTGCTTTTTCAATCATTTTAAGGTTAAATATTTATTTTAATCTGTTGGCCGCAGAATACACCTCGATTTTTTGCGTTGCTTAGAGAAAGTGTGATTTTTAGCAGATTTTGCGACTTTAGGTAGATTTTTCCTAGTCCCCTCCTTTTATATCCTCAATAATCCACAATTCCAAGTATATATATATATATATATATTCATATATTCATATTCATCACGAGGGCGAAAATGACATAGATACTCGTACGTACGCACATGGGCGTGAGGAGTTTGGGAGAGAGAGGGTTGCACCAGACATGCATGTGAGGAGTTTGGGGGTCTAGAGACCTCAGAAAGCAAAAATAGAACATTTTGTGGGGAAAATAAGGCAAAATGAAAGCTAAAAAAGGGTTAAAAATTTAAATTTTGCATCAAAAGTGCTTCAAATTGACCATAAACTGTGTAAAATTGTTGCTTTAACGCTATTTTAGTGCTTATACCGGTTTTCGAGGCCATTTTGGACCAAAAACTTAATTTTTGACCCTTTTCGTAGACCAGCTGACCCCATTCTTCCTCAGATCGGTCATGCTGTGCATATATGGTTTGCAACCCCTCTAAGAGATTGAAAAATCCCCGCAGATTACTAAAGACCCCGGAATCCTATTTTTAGTAAATTTTGTGGCGATTTCACCCAACCATACCTCCATCGCAAAATTTTCTTGCTGCTCATGTTTGTATGCTCGTACATGTCCTCTTGCTCACTTTAGATGACATTATTATTATTTCTTGTTCTCACTGTTTTTTAAACTTTTTCTAATTTAGTACATGCAATGAAAACAAAATTTTGAAAATGAGTCAGTTTTTCTGTCTTATGGAACAAGGAACGAAATCAGGTCTATTTGATTTTTAAAGCGGTCAGAAGTTTATTTTCGTAATCGAAAATTTCCTCGCATATGAGCATATGAATAAGATGCCCGTGCCGTCCATTCGTTGTAGCAACTCAAAAAACTTTTTATCTCAAGATTCTTGTGCTACATTTTTTGGGCATTATTAAAAGTATTTACGTTCACCATCTTTGAGGAGGTAAGTTTGATTTATCTCACACGATTTTATTGATAAAATTTACATAGTTACGTCGATATCAAAAAGTGAGTAAGCATGGTAGGCCCAGAAAGAAGTTACAGCGCAAGATTCAGTTTATTTCATTTTCTTAAGATTTTGCTTTCTTTACGTTCGTCGACAATGAACTCGGCTCCTTCGCATCTTTCGCGATTTTCACACTAGTACCTTCCGCGCCTGAAATTGAAATAATTCATTGCTTCCTTTCTGTCAGAAAAATAGATTAATATTTAGCAATATAAAAAACAAGGCAGGAAGTTTAACATATGCATGAAATAGGGGTTTCAAGACCTTCTGGATCTCGTGATCACAGGAGAAGGATAAGGAAAAATATTTTCGGGAAATTGAAATGAAAACCGCTATTGTTCAATTTGAAAATACGAGTAGATTTACAGTTCTTTTAGAATTAAAAAAATTATTACCTACATAATATGCACATGTAAACACACAGCCTAAGTCAAAAAAGTCAGTTTTTAATCAAAAAAAATCCGCTAAACTCTTTTGTGGTCAGGAAATCACTGGATCGTGTTTTTGAAGCAGGTATATGTGAACTAGTACCTACAATTTTAGTATTTTTTAACCTACTGCATAAGTCGTTTGGAAATCGAACTACCATATTACAGTGACTCAGATTACTACACCACTCAACGAATGACCTACTCCGAATATGAAAGAAATTGGGCTTAACAATAATAACGTTTAATTAAAGAGGAAATTTACGCAATAAGTTAAAAAATAGAATACAGCATCATTTTATGTATGATTCAAGTGATCCGCCTGCACTCCCTGTCACCAAGGAGTCAGGTCTTGCACCATAGAATTACCAAGGAATAGATAGAAAATCTAATCATCAGGGAGATGACAAAAATCGATAAAAACACATATTTCTGGTAGCCGAGAACAAGAGAATTTCAAAAATGTCATTAATTTTGCATGAAACTGAAAAGCAATTGAAATAAACGTATTTGAACATATAAAAAACGCGTAAGAAATGCAATCCGCGACATGCGTAACACATCTTATTAAATTATTAAATCAAGCTTTGCTAAAAACATATAGGTCGATACGTTTTCTTTTACTTAACCAGTAAAAAAGAAGGTACTGAGAAGCTTGCCACATAAGGATTTATGGTCTTACAGTAAACTGCTAAAAAGGCAACTAGATCACGGATCTGCATAGAGCTTGGTAAAGTAGGGTTAAATCTTCGATTGGTGTCAAAAATAACGTTTTTTTCGCCAAACCACCATTTTTTGACCTCTAAAAATTTTGCACCCCTAGAATCTTGTTGCATCCCACCTATCCTACATCACATGTACCTATATTCTGCTGAAAGCATACTAATCTTCTATCGCGATACTTTTTGCGCCCATGACAAAAGATGCCTGCTTATTTGGAGCATCGCTCGTTACTGTTTCAGACGCCTCTAAGTTGATTCTGATAGCTTTCTTGCCGTTTACTAAATCTTAGGTAGCGCGTTAGCGCGTACCTATAATATACTTGGGTACCCCCAACACCTGTGCACCCCCTACAGCTATAACGGGACACTTCTGGAAGGTGCGGTTTTTTTTAAAAGAAAGATAATAAAAAAATTCGCTGCCCGTGTTTTTTGTTTTCTTGAAACTCAAAATTGACTGTGTAAAGAAGGTGTAAAGTTTTTGTGTAACGTTATAACATAGGACAAATTTTGGGACCTTTTTACTGCGGCATGTGGATAACTGAGTATTGATGACTCGAAGGATTGAACAGGATAGGATAATAGAGGGATGAATTCTTCAGATGACACTTTTTTTGTTTTTTGAAATTCGCATTAGTTATCGAATGGCAGTGTAAAGAGTGCGAAAATCTGGGGGTGAAAAAGCACTTTTTGGTCGAGTTTTCAACCTGCCTATGTCCGATACTAACTCCGGTTATGAGTTTTTTAAAATGTTTTCTGACAGAAATGTAGAGCGGATCAAGGGCTACATTCTGCATATAAGCAAAGTCTTCTATGCTCTATGGTGAGTTAGATCCTGGGGTTTAAAGTTTACACTCTAGTGGATGGTGTAAAAAAACGGATTTTAACTAAGATTTCTCTGCCAAATTTTTCCGCTTATGAGTCAGTGTAAATCGAAGACAGCATTAATAAAGTGCCTCTCAGGGGCTAAACATCGCAGCAAACCGCATTTAAAAAAACGCAATATTGAGTTATTTATGGGGGTGTAAAGTTCGAAATCAGAGGTAAAAAATGGGCGAAAAAACACGTTTTTTACGAAGTTTGATTGATAAATCATACCAAATAATTTTTGCAACAGAATTTTGGCACACAGGAATGTACTACGATTTAAAAGCTACAAATTGTACCAAACCGAATTTCTTTAAACTCAATGGGGAGTTCGGTACGGAATTTTAAAGTTTACAGTGTTCTAAATGATGGAAAATACGTTTTTGTTGCGTTTTTTGTTCGCCACTTTCTCCGTCCAGAAGTCGGGATAAGTCTAATAGAATAAAAATAAAGTGCTTTATATCGGATGCATGTCAAAGCAAATTGTCTATACATTAATATTTAGCGA
Source organism: Mermis nigrescens (assembly GCA_036768485.1). NCBI lineage: Eukaryota > Metazoa > Nematoda > Enoplea > Mermithida > Mermithidae > Mermis > Mermis nigrescens. The sequence goes on from JAVLUZ010000778.1 coordinate 65,659, forward strand.
GTGTAAAGTCAAAAATTTGGAGTTTAAAATGCGTTTCTGTCTTGTTTTTTCTGCCTGCTTCTCCGGTTACGAGTCAGGGACACGTTTATCAAGTCTAGAAATGGACCAGGAACCAAATTTGATATGCCAGTCTGGCACATATGTTTACACTCTACGGTGTTGTAAAGTAGTTTACACCAATTGTTAGTTTGCCCATAGAACATTATGTAGACTTAATTTTTTCATAAATATTAATCGTAATATCGGAACAATATCAAAATTACGAATCTGACTAAAATCTTCTTTACACTAGGTGTTTACATGAAGTTTACACTACATATGTATTTATCTTCGTTTTTGAGCATTCCAGAAACCTAATTTTTTCCTGGAGTCTAGAAGTTTTCAAAGGATCAAATGTGAGACGTCACGTAGGTGCGTTTGTTTACATCCAACAGTGATGTAAAGTAGTTTACACTCATTGTTTATATGTCCTCAGACCATTGTAGAGACATAATTTTTTCATGAATGTTGATCATAATATCCGAGTAATTTTTTACACTGCATGTTAGCCTTTGTTCTAGAGCATTGCAAAAACCGAAATTTTTTCCTGAGATATAAAAATTTACAGGGAACGAAATATATACGTCAGTTGGGCGCGCTTGCTTACACTCAGCAGTATTGCAAAGTGGTTTAAACCTAATGTTTATTGTCTTTAAAACATTATGGACTCATTTTTAAATAAATGTTGAAAGTAATATGGGAGCAATATCAAAATTACGAATCCGACTAAAATATTCTTTACGCTATGTGTTTGTGTAAAGTTTACATTACGTGTTAACCTTAATTCGATAGACTTGCAGAGACTTTGTAACTGAAGTCAAGAAATTTTCAAGGATTCATATGTGAGACATCAATTAAGTGAGTTTGTTTACCCTCAAAAGTAATCTAAAGTGATTTAAAAATTATGTTCAAGTGTCCTTAGATCATTGAAGAGATGTAATTTTGTCTTAAATGGGTTGCATTAAAGTTAAATCCTTCTTAGCCGTGTTTATAATATGTTTCACAAAATCTTGCACATGGAGAGCTATCGTTTAATTGATGTAAATTGCCTGCAAAAGTGGTTTAAAATGAACCAGCAATCACACTACTGTGCACAGAAGTCGACAAAGATATGCAGCTTTATTGTAATCATGTACATTAATAAGCCGTAAACTGTTAGTATTCTCTACACCTAGTAGTTGTGTAAAGTTTGCACTATTCATTTGTTGTTAATATGTAGTCTATGCTACAAATTTATTTTACTACCAAATCAAAGCGTTAGTGTTCCTTACATTTGATATTTGCGTGAAGTTTTTGAATTTTTGCCGAAAAACTTTGCCTTCTAATTTACCAACATCCCGCCTTTTCCATTTTCTTAAAGTTTAAAATCTTTTATAAGTCTCTTAATAATTTAATGGTAGGTTTTAACTTTAAGTTTCTCTTGGTTTACAACTCTCGCTTAGCAAGCTCATTTTTCAAAACTTTTTCATAGTGATCAGATTAGTCGCGTTTAGTTTGGAATTGGTGGACGGTCGTTATTTTATTACTCGGCTTAAATAAACCAAGTGACTATCTTTTGATTATTTTCTTTATCGCAAATTCAAACACCCAATTTTCAATTTGAAAATTGACCCAATTTTCAATTGATCCAATTTTCAATTTGAAAATTGAAAATTGGGTGTTTTCAATTTCAAAAGTCACAACACATTGTGCTTGTGTATTGATTGAGTGAGGATTTGCAATGTGAATTCGTTGGTTAAATATTTGTGCTTGATTATAAGTGAACTGCACATTAAGAAGAAATAACTTAATGGAGTTTTAATTTGAAAATGGATGGTGTCAATAAGGTTGTCTTGTTTAAAAAGGATAATGCTGATGTTAAGAACAATATTGTTTTCCGCGTTCTTGGACTGTTGTCATTATTGTGGCATATTACTGATTGTGTTTACTGACTGATGTACTGAAATCACGCTAATTAAAAGTAGTGTACTAGCAAAGAAAAATGCTCCGATGGAACAAAAAAGATGAATATACTTGGAATTGTGGATTATTATGGATGTAAAAGGAGGGGACTAGGAAAAATCTACCTAAAGTCGGAAAATCTGCTAAAAATCACACTTTCTCTAAGCAACGCAAAAAATCGATGTATATTCTGCGGCCTCTAAAAAAGTGTCTTTTTTAAATAATGTTCGAAGTTTCAGATAAGAGTGTATAAACGTAATCTATCAAGGTTACTTTTTTAAATTGCTGGCACCTGATTGATAGAAAACTAAGAGGTATTGTATTTAAAGTTGTTTTATTTTGTTATGAGCATTATAGCAAGCAAAGCAGGAGCCGATTGATTAGTGCACACAATCGTTTCGGGCATGCTAGTGTATCTACATTTAGTCTGTTTCAAGTCAACTTACGCGTTTCCTACTGTTTTAAACCAACCATGTCTTCAATTGTCTTCGATGTTTGCTATTTCATTCAATTGGCTTGGAAGACTGTTAGTTTACTTAATATCATTTCACATAGCTACTGCATAGCTAACGTGCTGCTGTTTCAATCATTGTTATGGTTGAATATTTATTTTAATCTGTTGGCCGCAGAATATACATCGATTTTTTGCGTTGCTTAGAGAAAGTGTGATTTTTAGCAGATTTTCCGACTTTAGGTAGATTTTTCCTAGTCCCCTCCTTTTACATCCATAATAATCCACAATTCCAAGTATATTCATCTTTTTTGTTCCATCGGAGCATTTTTCTTAAGTACCGTTGAATTGATGCATGAATACATGGAAATCAATATTTTTTTGAGAAAGTACTTGTAACATAGGTGGGCAAAAAATGGTCTTAAAAGTGGTCGTATGGCGAAAAAACACCAATTTTCGACGTTTCTCATCGAGCACTATCCAACGGCATCAGAAAATCGCTGAAAAAGCAAAAAAAAATTTGAATTCTGGGGTGGGTGGGATACGTGAGCAGCAAGAAAATTCTGGGGAGGGGTGTGCAAGATTTTTTGAAGGTCAAAAAATGGTCTTAAAAATTGTGGTATGGTGATAAAAACACCATTTTTCGACGTTTCTCATCAAGCACTATCCATTGGCATCGAAAAATTGCGAAAAAAACGAAGAAAAATTTTCAAAAATTGAATTCTGGGGGGTATTTTGGTTTCTGGGAGGTGCATACTCCCAAACCCCCCACGCCCAGGTGTGGTGGGGGGTACTTTGATTTCTGGGGGCGGGGGTATTTCAACTTCTGGGGGTGCATACCCCCCAAACCCCCTACCCCCAACGTCCATGTGTGACTTGGAACGATTGGAATTTTGGGTTTTGAAGTTTGGATATCCGCGATAAATCGTCCTTTTTTGTTCGTTCAGCATTGCTTTTTTCTATTACAGGAGGAACTCATAATATTAATAAGATGATTATAAGCATTATGTTTGTTTTTATAATATAATTCAAGATTAATTTTATGCTATTAGAAGGCTGATACATTTTTCAAATAATCTGCCTATATATTAATTATTCACACGTCATAAACTTAGATAGAAGCACATGCATTAGTGAAATAAACGATGCTTTGCTTGCTGATTAAATAAGATAAAGTGAATTATGTTCATTTAATTATATACGCCGATCTTTGTTAAAATATTAGACTAATTATAATTTTTTGGAAGTAAAAGTCAATTTAAGGGCCCGCAGGACCGAAGGTTCCTTTAGGAACAGCGAGTCCTACAGCATATTGTCCGTCGCGACCGGGTGGTCTTGTTGGATAAAAATTTGATTATAGTATCATTTTATGTACGATTCAAGTGATCCGCCTGCACTCTCCTCTTACCAAGGGGTCACACACCCTATAATTACTGAGGAATAGATAGAAAATCTAGTCATCAGGGAGATAACAAAAATCGATAAAAATACATATTTCTGGTAGCCGAGAACGAATTTCAAAAATGTCATTAATTTTGCATGAAACTGATAACCAATTGAAAAAACGTATCTGAACATTCAAAAACGCGTAAGAAATGCAATCCGCGACATGCGTAACACGTGTAATAAAATCATGAAAAGCTTTTCTGACAAAACATAGGTCAATACGTTTTCTTGTACTAAACCAGTAAAAAAGAGGGTGAGAAGCTTGCCTCATAAGGATAAGGATTTATGCTCTTACAGTAAGCTGCAAAAAACAGGCAACGAGATCACGGATCTACATAGAGCTTGGTAAAAGTAGGGTTAAATCTTCGATTGTTTTGAAAAATGGCGTTTTTTCGCCACACCACAATTTTTTGTTTTTTAAAAAATTTAGCACCCCCCAGAATTTTGTTGCTTCCCACCTATCCTACATCACATGTACCTATATTCTGCTGAAAGCGTACGAACCTATAACTTTCATGTTGCTTGCTATTCCAAAGGATTTGGTTTTTTTTGCAGCTGCATCGGAGGATCCACCTTCATTGTCCAACGATCATCTGAGCGCCTTTTTGGCAAACACGGCATTTCCATCTAAATTGAATTGATGCATGAATAGATGGAAATCAATACTTTTTTGAGAAAGTACTTGAAGCGATTAGAATTAATAGCTCGGCGACTAACCACCATACCTGAAGTTGGGGGTATGCTGCCCCCAGAAACCAAAATACCCCCCCAGAATAAAATTTTTGAATTTTTTTTCGTTTTTTTTTGCAATTTTTTGATGCCAATGGATAGTGCTTGATGAGAAACATTGAAAAATGGTGTTTTTTCGCCAAAGCACCATTTTAAGGCCATTTTTTGATCTTTGAAAATCGCACCCTCCAGAACTTTGGGGGCGCCCACCAATGCTAATCACTCTAAGACGGCATACTCAAAAGTAGCCAAACTGGGAACCTACATATGGTTCACTGTTAAAATTAAAATTAAAATTAGTATTAAAATAAATAAAAATAAAATTTGTAAACAAACAAAACAAACAAAGAAAGAATTTATTGCTACGTCCAAGAAAAACATGTGATAAGAAGGCTCGATCCAAGGACTTACACGTTTGTTGGAAATAAATAAAATGGGCTAAAATTACGGAAGGAAGCATTGCAGCATTGCAATGAAGGAGAAAAAAGAAAAAGCGCGGAAAGCTGTTTGAAATTTTAAAAAAGTTTGAAAAATTTTCATTTTTTGCAAGTTTTTTTTCGGTTTTACTTCATAAGATATACGCAAATCTAAGTTTTTGCTCCTGTGATGCTTAGGCTTAGGCTTAGTATATCTGAAAAGGTGTTTTAAACTGCTTAGGTCGAGGTCGCTCCCGCTCAGGTCGATGTATAGATGCTTAGGACGATGTATAGATGCTTAGGTCGAGGTATAGATGCTTAGGTCGACGTAAATTGGATATCTACATGTGATTCTGCTCCGCTGTTTGAAACTTTAAATATAAGTCGAAATCTTCAACTCGGATGAAGAAAAATATAATAAAGAAAAATTGAAAAAAAATTAAATTTTTTAAAGTTTTGAAAAATCTTAAACATGTTTCCGCGCCTTCTTTCATCATCAGAGTTAAAGATTTCAACTTAAAACACCGTAAAAACAGAGTTTTTGGCAAAAAATGAAAAATGTGTGAAATCTTAGAGAATCCCGATAAGAATAATAACACAGCAAATGATAAAAAACACATTGCATAATAAATGACACACACAGGACAACATATATGGCTATAACGACAGCAATTGCGACACGCAGTCACAAAGTGACAACTTATGAGTGTTCCTTTACAAAAAAAGGTGAATCGAAAGTACTGAGTTGACTTTTAACAATTTCCCAGCTAGGTGAATTTACAACATCGTTTGGAAGCGAATTCCTCAGACAGATATACATATCAATGACTGAAATCATACTTGATACAGACCCAGGCTCTGTATCTTAACCTTGCCCAGACATAAAAGTGGGGGGTTGGGGGGTCTAGACTCATCTTTTTAGCCACATGGTTTTATACAAATATTTTAAACAGGTGCAAATTTTCATGTCGTTCGATTTTTTTGGTACATATTAATGCAGAAGGAAATGAAGAATAGGTGAAGTAATTTGCATAGTTCGATATAAACTGGTTAAACATTCGCCATCATTTCTAAAAAATGGTACTTGTATTTTCTATATTTTCCATCTACCGCTTAACCTGTAAATGTCATACAAATCGCTCTTAGCCGCATTTTATGACTTGGCGCAACTACTTTGTTTACTTATTTACAGAAAGTAAGGGTCCCTCTGTATAAACATACTTATGCCCAGGTGCAGATTTAGGGGGTGGCCCAAAATAGTGCGCAAAATTAGGAAGTCTGATTTTTTATTTTGCGATTCTTGGCATATAACATAGGGAGATTTTTCCTAGTCCCCTCCTTTTACATCCTCGATAATTCACAATCCCAAGTATATTCCCCTTTTTTGTTCCATCGGAGCATTTTTCTTTGCTAGTACCCCACTTTTAATTAGCAAGATTTGGAAATACAATACTAGATTTCATTTACTGTGCGGTTCTTCTAATAATTGAATGGTTTAAACTTTACAAAGCTACTAGTTGTAGAAGAAACAAACATTCTGATTAGTAATTCTTATGTTACGTAGAACATCCTGTAAAGAAATATGCTTCCAAAACTTTCTAGAGCTCAACTTAATTTACATTTTAAACTTTATACAAGAGTGTAAAGAATTTTAGTGGGATTAATAATTTCGATATTGCTCTGATATAACGATCAGCATTTATTAAGAAATGAAACCTCTATAATGTTCTAAGAACAAATTAACATTAGGTGTTAATCACTTTACACTACTCTTCATGCGCCCCTAGCAGACGTATCACATCTGTTTCCATATATATTTTACGACTTTAGAGAAAAAATAACTTACCGTGAGGCTCTAGAATGAAGCTTATTATATAGTGTAAACTTTACACTAGCGACGAGTGTAAAGAAGATTTTAGTCTGATTTGTAAATTCAATATTACTCGGATATTACGATCAACATTCATGAAAAATTTACGTCTCCATAACGGTTTAATGACAAATAGACACAGATGTAAACCACTTTACATCACTGTTGAGTGTAAACAAACGCGCCTAGCTGACGTCCCTTATTTGATCCCATGTAAATTTTCAGATTTCGGCAAAAAATTTAGGCTTTTGCAAAGCTCTAGAACGAAGATAAACCACTTTACATCACTGTTGAGTGTAAACAAATGCGCCCAGCTGACGTCCCTTATTCGATTCCATGTAAATTTTCAGATTTCGGCAAAAAATTCAGATTTTCGCTAAGCTCTAGAACGAAGATTAATTAGCAGTGTAAACTTTATACAAGCGTCTAGTGTAAAGAGGATTTTATTCCGATTTGTAAATCTGATATTACTCGGATATTATTATCAACATTTATAAAAAAATTGCATGTCTACAATGGTCTGAGGACAAATAAACAATGAGTGTAAACTACTTTACATCACTGTTGGATGTAAACAAACGCGCCTACGTGACGTCTCACATTTGATTCTTTGAAAATTTCTAGACTCCAGGAAAAAATTAGGTTTCTGGAATGCTCAAAAACGAAGATAAATACATATGTAGTGTAAACTTCATGTAAACACCTAGTGTAAAGAAGATTTTGGTCAGATTCGTTATTTTGATATTGTTACGATATTACGATTAATATTTATGGAAAAATTAAGTATCCATAATGTTCTATGGGCAAACTAACAATAGGTGTAAACCACTTTACAACACTGTAGACTGTAAACATATGCGCCAGACTGGCATATCAAATTTGGTTCCTGGTCCATTTCTAGACTTGATAATCGTGTCCTTGACTCATAACACAGAGAAGCAGGCAGGAAAAACAAGACAGAAACGCATTTTAAACACCAAATTTTTGACTTTACACTCGCTAAATATTAATGTATAGACAATTTGCTTTGACATGCACCCGATATAAAGCACTTTATTTTTATTCTATTGGACTTATCCCGACTTCTGGACGGAGAAAGTGGCGAACAAAAAACGCAACAAAAGCGTATTTTCCATCATTTAGAACACTGTAAACTTTAAAATTCCGTACCGAACTCCCCATTGAGTTTAAAGAAATTCGGTTTGGTACAATTTGTAGCTTTAAAATCGTAGTACATTCCTGTGTGCAAAAATTCTCTTGCAAAAATTATTTGGTATGATTTATTAATCAAAATTCGGAGAAAAACGTGTTTTTTCGCCCATTTTTTACCTCTGATTTAGAACTTTACACCCCCATGAATAACTCAATATTGCGTTTTTTAGATGCAGTTTGCTGCGATGTGTATTTCCTGAAAGGCACTTTATTACTGCTGTATTCAATTTATCCTGACTCACAAGCGAACAAATTTGGCAGAGAAATCATACTTAAAATCAGTTTTTTACACCATCCACTAGAGTGTAAACTTTAAAACCCAGGATCTAACTAACCATAGAGCGTAGAAGACTTTGCTTATATGCAGAATGTAGCCCTTGATCCGCTCTACATTTCTATCAGAAAACATTTCAAAAAAACTCTCAACTTTCAAAAAACTCATAACCGGAGTTAGTATTAGACATAAGCAGGTTGAAAACTCGACCAAAAAGTGCTTTTTCACCCCCAGATTTTCGCACTCTTTTCACTGCCATTCGATAACTAATGCGAATTTCAAAAAACAAAAAAAGTCCCATCTGTGAATTCATCCCTCTATTATCCTATGCTGTTCAATTCTTCGAGTCATCAATACTCAGTTGTCCACATGCCGCATTATAAATGTCCCAAAATTTGTCCTATGTTATAACGTTACACAAAAACTTTACTTCTTCTTTACACAGTCAGTTTTGAGTTTCACGAAAAACAAAAAACAACGGGCAGCGAATTTTTTTATTATCTTTCTTTTAAAAAAACCGCACCTTCCAGAAGTGTCCCGTTATAGCTGTAGGGGGTGCACAGGTGTTAGAGGTACCCAAGTATATTATAGGTACGCGCTAACGCGCTACCTATGACCTATGATATATATATATATATATATATATATATATATATATATATATATATATATATATATATATATATATATATATATATATATATATATATATATATATATATCATCGGAGTCATCAATGTTTCCTTACACTGTGAACTTTCATCTGCGTCTGGCGGCGGAGGTACGTCCCCCGGCGGCGCCTCTGCCGGCGGAGTATCAACCTCTTTTATAACTTTCTTTGACCCAGCACACATCGTTGTAGGGAAATGAGAATACAAAGACTGGATCCACGCACAAACGAAACTAAAAACCGAGTCAGATAAGAAATAGACTAAGTGCTCTGATTGAGCTGGCCTAAAAATCGAAGAATCGCGTAGTATAGTTTTGGGCTAGTAGCTAGCGCTCTACACGAGAGCGGACTAGATCTCAAGACCTGATTTGTTGGATCTTTGAGTAAATAGTGCGTGTTTAAATCAAACACAGTTTTAAAGTCGCAAATTCTATTTCGTTAAACTATGTTTTTTCACAGCTAAATCATCAAACTATGCAAAATACACTTTCCCAGTCGTGCAGCCGTCCTGACCATACACGCGCGGGGTAGTTTGGATATCTAGACTCTCAGAATATAAAGAAAAATGGAAAATTCTCAGGGGAAGTGAGGCAAAATGTAGGCAAAAAAATTAAATTGAAAACTATCTCCAAAATTTTTTTAAGTTGACTAGAAACTGTGTAAAACGCATTGTTCTTTAGTTCTACGCTATTTTAGCTCTTATACCAGTTTTTTGGTCATTTTGAACCAAAAGAGCTCAATTTTTGACCCACCTCAGATCGGCTGACCCCTCACCAGATCGGCCGAGCTTTGCATTTATGTTCCTGGACCCGAGTGCAGCACTCTCAAACACTATTAAAAAAGTCTGTTTCAAAAAATGTTAGTCAGCTGTCTACAACGTGACGGGCACTAAGTTAATGACGATTAAGTTTTTAAAACTTACGTATGCAACAGGAATGGATTTAGAGGGGGCGGCCGCCCCGCCCACCCCCATTGGCCCAAAATAGTGCGCAAAATTAAGCATTTTTGAGCGATTTTCAGGTTAAAACGGCTAATTTTTTCGCCCAAGTCAGGGTTCCGCCCCCTTGCCCCCCCTTAGGAAAATCCTGGATCCGCCACTGGTCAATGCTCTATTCTTCATTAAGTGTCGTATGCACTATGTAAATTGTTCAGTCTGCCTTACCTACATATGCAACTTTGTGCTTTTCGCTTAAGAAAGTCAATTATTCAAAATTAGCAAGTTTTCTGTAACTTGATCGGTTTGACCCGTAATTGCCATAAATTGCAGTAACTTATATCGGCAAAAAATTCTTTCCAATTGCCAAAACTTATATGAAACATGAAACGAACCGTACGACAGGGAACAATATAATGCCCGGTTTTCTATATGATGAGGTTAATGTTTTAAGATATGCGGCCAGTGTAACATAGTGCCTAATGTAATTCGTTAGCTGTTTCATTTAATTGATACTATTACATAATACACATTAACATTAGTACATAGGTATTAACAATTACGTACATATGTATGTATGAGTATAGTAGAGGTGGAGTTAGAGAAGATTTACGAATCGGCAAGAAGAGACGGAGTCAAGAGAAAGCGGAAGAGGGAACCGGAGAATTTCAGAAGTGGTGATTTTTTGTGGCCAGATTTTAGCGTGCGGCCGTTGTAATTTTATCGTTTAATAAATAGTGTGCACCGTAATATTGAGCGTTGTTACAGTAAGAATTGAGTTGGTTAGCGGTATAGAATAACGATAGTTGGGTTGATTAGCGTTACGGAAATCGGATAGCAGTAACGATTACGTGACAACTGACACCAGGTTTAAGTCCGGCTTAAGCCGGTTTTCATAAAAACAGGTTTCAGCCATGGCTTACGACAATGTTTGAACGAACGACATCAAGATTGAACAATTTCTGTTTATCATGCACAGGTTTGAACCTGCTTGAGTCACACTTTATAGAAACCGGACCCTGATCTTTTTCATGATTCATTGTTTCGTTTAATCGCTTCAATTTTCTTTTTCCTATACCGTTATTCATTATCTGTGGTGACTTCAGGAAAAAAAATCGGATTCTATTTTTAGTAACATTTTTGGTAATTATACCCATCCTGATCACCCCCAATTTTTTCGCTGCCCACGTATGATCCAGACCATAGGTGGGCAGCACCAAAATTATGGGGGTTGGAAGGTTTTTCAAAGGTCAAAAAATGGTGGCACGGCGAAAAAACACCATTTTTCAGCGTTTCTCATCTAGCAAAAAATTGCGGAAAAAACAAAAAATTTCAAAAATTTAATCCTGGGGGAAGAGTATTGGTTTCTGGGGGGGGTATTCTGCCTTCTGGGAGGTGCATACACCCCCTAACCCTCCACACCGACGTGTGGTCCAGACCATACATGGGCCAAATTCTAGCGTGGTCTGGAAGGTGTAAAAAAACAAAAATCCCAAAAAGCATGCCAAAAATTCAATTCAAAGGAGTCTATTGATTTTAGGGGTCTGCTCTGCCGGATTCTGGTGGGGGTGTTAACCCCACCCTCTATGCTCATTTGAGATCTGGACCAGACCGGACATACGCGTTAGGGGTCTAGCTAAATACCCTACAGAATGTACCTTATGGTATTCTCAAGAGGTGAAGTATTCTCATTCGTTAAAAATAGTAATGAATATGAAACTCAATAAATCGTTTTCGATAAAATATTTTTTCGTCAGAAGAGCAATTCGATGTAGCAATAGCAAAAACTACAATTGTATGCACATACGAATAGGTTCTGAAGTTCATCTGATCTGGAAAAGCTATTTCACAAAACCTTGCGCGTGAATCACAATTTTCAAAATAATTTAAATCGACTAGGCTGTCTAAAATGAAGCAATAATCCTGATACTAAACACAACAATTAAAAGGAATATGAAGTTTGATGATGCAAGTTTATTAGATTGACTGAAAAACAATTTTTTATTCATTTTCTTGTGTACTATGAAAATTGATTTTTGTGCGCAAACCGGAACTGGCTGAAAATGAAGTATATCTATCGGTGCAGCTGTGCCCACCTATGATTTCAATTTGGCGCCGTCATGCGAAGCAACAAAGGGGCAAATCAACCCGGCTTTCTATTTATGGAGCATAAGCCGACTAATATGATCACTTAAGCGCTACTCGATACAAGAAACGACGCAGAATTAAATGGAAGAAACAAATTAATATAGCATGCATAAAAACTTAGTCGCAGACGGAGTGAGATTGCTAGCGCATGCGGGCGGCAACAATCGAAGAAATGATAGAAAAGGAAAATAGTGTCAATTTCCAGTCAACCAAACTTTTGCGGTCAAAAAATCGCGCAATTGGCGCCATACATGTACAGCATGGGAATTCTGGGAGGGGGGGGTGGGGGTAAGGTCCAAAAAATTTTTAAAAAGCGCCTTTTTGAGCTACATTTCGGACAATACTCGTTCTTTGTAGAACACAAAAACACGAAAAAAATTTTAAAAATCGAGGAAATTGAACAAAGTATGGTTAAAAAATGTGTACATGGCGCGAAGCGCCGAATATTTGAGACTTGAGCCAAAAGTGAGCTAAAAACGCTTCAAAAAGCACACCTTTTACAATTTTTACAAAAGATCGACACTGGGGGGAGGTCGCAGTCATTTTGCGGGGGTCAGTTGCCATTCTAGGGGTACAAACCTACCCAAGAACATGTATGAATGTAACCGAATAATGTCATTTGAATGGGTCAATCTATAGTCTGTTTCATTTAACTTTGCGGTTTTCGTTTGAATTTTCCTGCAAGAATCAGGCTACAAAAGTGGCTTGAAATGTTGATGCAGCAATGCGGTTTAGCAGTGCTATACCTCTTTATATAACTCGATATACTGTAGAATATCATATTTAACGTATTAGTTCAAAACGCTTTTGTAGCCACTATAAATTTTTTCAATAACCTCAAAGTTGAATGAAACAGGCTATAATTGTTTTAAAGCGTAAACCATAGTCGAAATAGATCACCATTTTTCTCTCCCTATTTTATTAATAGGCGATCAAACAGCCCGTAGTGTTTCCGTAATACACATAAAAGCAAAATGCGCGTACGATATAGAGCAAGCGAAGATATAACGAAAAGGGCAAAAACACGTAGTCACCCGGTGAAAAGTAATCTGGCAAATAAATTAGCCGGTTTAATCGTTTGACAATCGAAATCACGCCGCCAACTATCACGTTAAACGCTCATTTCGTGCTAAATACAACATTATCGAAATTTGCGTAGATTCTTAGCTTACCGACCAGTAAAGAAAAAGTGAAGAGCACGCGAGCGAAACAAATCTTAATAAATAGGCCACTCAAAGTCTTCAGCCCTAAAGATGTGTTTAACATCTACTGCTCAAGTCCCGATAACCATTCGAATTCAAAAAGGAAGCGCAAAAGGCGGTAACAGTTTATTTTTGCAGCACAGCTCAGAAAAGTTATAGAAAGATGCCTTCTTGGTGGATTTGACCCCTAGAATGGCTAGTGACCTGCGCAAAATGGCTGTGCTACGACCCCCAGAATTGTCAATTTTTCAAGAAAAAAATCGTAGAGAGTGTTCTTTTTTAAAGCGCTATTAGCTAACTTTTGTCGCTAAAGTGTAAAATTTTCAACGCTTCGCGCCATATATGTGTACTCCTTTTTTACCTAATTTTTTCAATTTACTCGAATTTATTTTTTATGCTTCTAAATATGTTCTAGATAGACCGAGCCTTTCTAAAACGTCAAACAAACGCTGTTTTTGACCTGTGTTCATTGTTTTTTAGCCCAAGGAAGGTACTTTTTAAAATTTTTTCGGGGCTGACCCCCAGGAGAAAATGTAATCCTTAAGGCTGGTCTGGTCAGCACGCAGGACAGTTCTGGGGACCACTTTGCACAAATTAATCATGCTTGTTCTTATGCCGCATAAAAAGCAAATTACCTTGCTTCTTTAGCCCATACCAAAATCTTCATAATGGGTAGCCGAGCAGGGATACGTGTAAATGAAATTTAAAAATCCAAAAATTTTAAGTCCGTTCTTTACTTGAACAGCTGTAGCAATGCAAACATAAATGTTAAAAATTCAAGACCTATAGTGGCCCTAGTACAAGACAAAAAGAGTGAAGCGATAAAAAGCCTGGCGGTAAGCGATCAAAGGGTTATTGAACAATTTGATTCATCAAAGAGATTATACAGCCATTTCTGCACACTCCAACCATCCACTTCACGAATGTTGTCCGTATGCTAATTGGCATTTCGCTACCATTTCCTACGAAAAAAAGAACAAAAGATGCCAGTCACGAAAATATTTAATAATATGCAGGTATGTATATACACATATAAAGGAGACATACTCGATGTGCGTTCTATGTTCAAAATTTGGGAGCAGGTCGAATCATCAGTATTTGTTTGAAAATAAATTTGTTTGTTAAAAACCAAATGTTTAGTAACAACAACTAAAACACCAGATTGTTTATTAAATGTCGGTAAATGCATATTTACAAATGGACTTTCAATTGATTTTTCAAAGAAAAGCTGAAAGCACCGAAAACACCCTTCAAGGAAAATAATGAGGGATAGGATTCAATATTTTAGACAGAAAAGTAACAGCATCATACACGCTCATTCATTTGCGTACACTATACATATAACTTTTGAATGCGAACGAAGAAAAAGAATCAACAAAAATTCCCATGTATGCATGTCGTTAAGAAATTCAGAATTAGAGCCTGCGAGATCTAAGCAGAAATGTTGAGCTGCGTAATCAATAAGTAAATGTAAGCGTGAGGGGTCTGACTGAACCCCCGAAATCCAAAAGACCCTCCTCGTATGAAATTTTCAGAATTTTTTCATTTTTCTCATTACTTTTCGACCCCTAAAATTTTTCGATTCCGCTGACTTTAGACGCTGTTATGTATGTACATATGTGAATAAGCGTTTGTAACATCAGAGTGTACTAATGAATTGAAATGTCACAGGATAAATCCACCAAGGATCTGGACTTTATAAAAAACATTATTTACAGAACATCCTTATTGGCTGCATTCGTTGAATGACTTACTTCAGCAACCTGTCTGTCATCAAAATGCACGCGTTTGCCAGCCGAAGCGCTGCCAAATAAGCCAAGCGTCTTCTTCTTGGGTTGCTGAAGCGGGTTAAAATATAAAATCATGTACTTTGCGAAAAAATGCATCCAGATGTATATTGGAAATTTATTTAAAATAGTTTTTGAAAGTACCATACATTACTCCCAGCTGAATGGTCAAGCAGACAGGTACTGTCTGACGATTTTGAGCTGAAAGAACATTTCTGCATTATTTTGAGGACAGAAACAGTAATACTGTCAAAAATTTATCCTTATTCAAAGTTTCATGTACTGCTTACTCAAAAACGTCCAAAATCGTGTCAAAATCATCTATAACATATAAATTTATCGCTGAATCGATCAATGTAATTATTTTTAGCGGTAAAAGCGATATAATGCAGTCAAAATAGACTAAAAATCATTAAAAGTGCGGTATCATCACGCAAAAGCGTTTTATATAGGCTATTTTGACCATTTTCGTTATTTGACGGGCAATTCACTAATCTGGATTTCTGGGATTTCCCCCACATGTGGGAGTGAGGGTCTGGACCCCCAGAATCTGACAGATCCGCGAAAAATCGCCAGACTCCCAGAATTGAATTTTTGGCGCTATTTTTGGCATTTTGCCCCATCGGACAGCCACCCCAACATGAAGTTAGATATTTAGCCAATCGAAATGTTTGTTTGAAAATTACTTTGAAAGGTATTTCGAATCCGCCATTTTTAAGATAAGGCGCTTGAGCTATCTGATCCCACAAATATTCCCAATCAAGATCGAATGTACCGAATAATTCGTTTTTGCTTATCATCATAACGCGCCTGAAAGAGTGTGAAACGGCTGAACACGCAATGAAAACTAACGAAATACAATAAAAAACTATCGTGAAAATGAAATATGTTTAGTCTGGCACTGTATTAGGGATAAATAAACTTTAAAAACTAAAAAAAAATTTATGAGAAAAAGTTTACATTTTTCTTCTACAACATTATACATGTTTTTCATAGAGGTTGCAGAAAACAGATAATCACGAGTTGCTTAACAATTTCGGTTCAAATAAGGCTGAAAAGTTGCAATTTATAGGGTGAGACCATACGAAATGTGGGGTTCGGAGGGTATTCAGCCCTTAGCAGAAAATTTACGAAATTCCATACACTTTCGATCCGCTATGAGTGAGCGGTAGCCGATTTTCAGAGACTTTGATACTAATTTGACTTTATTTGAAATTTTGAATTTCACAAAATCAAGGGATAACCGAGAAAAGGGATTGAGAAGCCCGTTACATTTTGCTACCTTATCATCTAGAGGTCACTGTGAGAGTTGTTTCTAGTAGAATCTGTTTTAAAAATATGAATAGTCGTCGATTTTTTATTGGTCGTATTTATTGCGTTTTGATTCTTTAATTTATTCTTTCGTGGACATGTTGTAGTACACAACACAGGATTGCTAAATGTGAATTGAAATATATATTACGAGGCAACTCACTTATCCGTAACGAGTAAGAAGTATTTCATATCCGCACTCAAGGCACCTCGGGCAATGTAGTGGTCTGATAAAGCGTATTTTCCCTTCTCCAACGACTAGGAAAAATATGTAAATATGGCAGTATTTACACTATAGTAAACATATATGTGTACATAATGAAAGAACGCATGTACATGAAGTTTACACTAAGGTCATATTACATACGTATACCGAGAGAGAGAGCGCCAAATAAATCGCCCCAATTTTTATGCAATCTAAAGCGTATTTTGCATCTATTTCTTCAGTTTGCACAGGTTTTATGCAGAAAATGAGTTTTGTTCCAGAGAGTTTCCATTGAATTTATACGAGGGAGCGACGGGGTGAGAGGGATCGAAATTTTTAAAAATTCAGCTATGCTGTTGCAAAACGGTGTGCTGTGGCGCTTTTTTAGAATCAAGAATCAAAATAATCGTCTCTTCGTGGCGCCCTTAATTACTGACTAATTTGATTTTTGAGCCACTTAGTGCTCAATAATTTACGTCTCCATAAGCAAGTTGACTATTTCCAGACCCCACACAACTCGCCCTCTCAACTCGACCACCACAACTCACCCTCTCCACAAATCGCTCTCCACAACTAGACCTCAAAAATATCATAATTACAATCCAATCATGGAGGATTTAGTCAGACCACAGCACACATTCCCAAAGGGGGCGAGGGGGGTAACACCCACACCCAGTGTTTTTTTGGTACAAGGTCCGTTTATACATGTACAAAGATGGTCCCTAAAAGTCTTTGAACATTTCGTAAACACAAATTTTTGGGCACTTTAATATGATACAGTAGCAATTTTAATGTGGCAAAGACAGAGTTTTTCGACCTTTGGTTACGTATTTTAGCGATTTCTAGGTTTCTGAGGGCAAAAATCAGTAATAATCGTCTCAAAACGGCGCGACGCGCCAAAAAATTTGGCATTTTTCCTTTTAAAAATGCAATTTCTGAAATTATATATAAAGATACATATATAGAACACACAATTGCTCATTTCGGCGCGGAGCGCCGAGAATTTTTGCGAATTTCGAACCTTTTTTACAGTTTTTATCTTCCAAAAAATCTTTGTACATGTACAAAAACGGTCCCCAAAAGTCTTTGTACATCGCGAAAAATCTTTGCCGGATACAAAAAACCGTGCCCCCACCAGCATAAACGTATACATATAATGCAATTGTTGCTTGCTCCCTACAACCAGACACGCAAGTGGGGACTGGTGGCCAAATTCTGAGGGTCAAATTGGGCAAAATTGCAAAACATAGCATCAAAAATTCAATTCTGGGGGATTTATCGATTTGGAGCTATTGGAGACTGGGGGTGTACAAACCCAACGCTCACGTGTGGTTGCAGGGTCTCTAGATTCCCAGAATGGATAAATAGGAACTTTTTGAGAAAAGTGAGGCAAAATAAAAGCTAAAAACCACGAGAAAAAGTTGTTTCAAAAATACTCGAAATAGACCATTAACTGTAGATTAATACACTTTTAACGCTACTCTAGCATTTAAGCCAGATTTTTGACGTGAATTTTGCCCAGAAAAACTCAATCTGTGACCCCCGCGGACCAGCTTTTTCCATAACTGACTCCCATAAATCAGCATAAGCAATATGCATCAGAAAATATATGAAAATGTACCAATCTATTTATGTTACTCAAAAAAGAATTACAGACTCGTTTTGCTGTGGCTAGAGTGTAGAAACGCCGCAGAAATGTGTCATCATGATTACAATTTTCATCATAAATAAGATTTTTCGTGAAGCTCCTATATTCCTATATAGACTTTAAAATGCATAACTGCATTAGCAATCATGAACCCTCGGCTTGAAATTTCAATATTCAGTTGTGAGGGGGTGAGTTGCGAGTGGGGGAGGGCGAGTTGTGGGGGGGGGGGAGCAAGTTGTATGGGGGCCAGTCGTGGGGAGGGGGCGAGTTGTGCAGTGTTTTTTTGTACAAGGTCCGTCTGTATATGCACAAAGATGGTCCCTAAAAGTCTTTGTACATTTCGTATACACAAATTTTCGGGTATACTATAATATCGTACAGTAGCGATTTTAGTGTGGCAAAAAAGAGTTGTTCGACCTTTGGCAGTCTATTTTAGCTAATTTCTGGGTTTCTGAGGGCAAAAATCACTAATAATCGTCTCAAAATGGCGCGCCGAAAAATTTGAAATTTTTCCTTTCAAAATACAATTTCTGACATAAAGATATATAGAATACACAATTACTCATTTCGGCGCAGAGCGGCGAAAATTTTTGCGAATTTTAGACCTTTTTTGCAGTTTTTGTCTTCTAAAAATCTTTGTACATGTACAAAGACGGTCCCCACAAGTCTTTGTACATCGGGAAAAATCTTTGCCGATTACAAAAAAAGACTGCTTGATTGGGGGCGAGTTGTGGAGGGGACGAGTTGTGTGGGCGCGAGTTGTGGTTAGGGGTGAGTTGCGGGGGACGAGTTGTGGGGGCGAATTGTGCGGGGAGATATCCATATTCCATAAATACTATATTCTATAAACCTAAAAACATTCACTTGCACATGCAGTTAAAACCATTACGATTCTTATCGAAGAGAAACTAAAGCAAGTTATGTTTTTAGCGTGATATGACAAGGCATGTCATAAGCACGTTCAATAACTTTTACGACGGGGGACTTTTATTTTTCACGTTTGTTATAACGTGTATATTTTAAATATATGTAATGCCTTGAATTTTCTTTTTTACTCATGAGTGTGAATTTCCGATTGAAAAACGATATGTGCACATCAGAAATATAATTTTTCGACGGTTCTGACAATGCTCTTTCTTTCTAGAACTCAAATTTATTTAATAGGTAGGATTCCCCGCCCAGAATCGGTCGTCCCCCAAAAGTCCGACCCCAATTTTTAGCCAAAATTGAAGGTCGCGTACCCATCCCACCCAAAATTTCGAGCTATCACTTACCTGAGAACAAACGTAGAAAATGTTCGAAAAATGAGATGAAATTGAACAAAATCTAGTCAAAAATGACGATTTGGCGCGAAGCGCCAAAAATTCAATATTTCGAGTCAGCGGTTATCGTGGTTCCAAAAGTGGTTGTCCAATTACAAGTTTGCCGAAAATTGACTTTCCTGGTTGAAAAAAGGATATCCAGCTTTAAAATGTGGTTGGTTTGACCCAAAAAATGGTTGTCTGGCTGGGTTTGAAAATGAGACTCGAGCTCTGTGGTAGTTTTCGTGCTACTTTGACACCAATATGTATGTAAAGTTTACACGTGCTATGCAAATCAATAATGCTAAAATCTATGAGTGCCTATCAAACGAGATTGATTAATGTACGACCACACAGAGCGTGCTTGTCCTAAATCAGATATGAAAGAAGGAAATGAAGGGCGAAAGTTCTTGGTATGAAACGTAGAAAATATGCTGAAATTTTGCCAAAGCACTAAATTCAAATACTTGCATCTAAATAATGGAAACCACCTTTGAATCGTAAATTATCGTACTTTTTATCATACTGATGTTTATACATAAGATTTTTTGACGTCTAGAACTTTTGTCGCCGCTGATCCTCGGACCATTCTTGATTCGAATATGATCCATGCTAATTGTGCTATGCGTCTGACGGGTTTTCACCATACATGGGCACCAACCAGATCTAGGACGGGGGCGAAATTGCCAAAAATAGTACCAAAAATTCAATTCTGGTGATCTACCCACGCCCATGTGTGGTTTTCACCCCAAATTCGCGTTTTTCCTTAAAGTTCGTAGAAAAGATGCCGTTTTAAGCGTTTTTAGCTATCTGTTTGCTCAAAAGTATGTCGGTGCTTCGCGCCACTTATTCATCTTTTTATTATATTTCGTTCAATTATCTGAATTTTTTGAGTTTTTATTGTTTCTAAGTTCTATAGAGATAGAGCATCGTCAAAAACGCTAAAAATGATGTTTCTGACGCGTATCCACCGTTTTTTAACCCCATAAAGGCGCTTTAGAAAATTCCCATGACATGCACAATAACATCAAATTTACCCATGTAACTAAAGCGTTGAGCGCATGTCTTTGAAAAATTAAAGTTCAATTTATATGGTGGTTTTTTGAACTTTTTTGAAACTAACTTTTTAAATTTCAACTTACTCTCAACATCTGATTGCCTTCGGCATCGGCTACCACGTAAGGCCGGATGATCTTGTCTGAATACATCAGCCTAGCTGGACGTAGCTTATGAACTTCGGTCGAAACGTCCGTTGCCCTAAGCAAAAATAAATAGATGATTATGGAAATTCGGAAAGCTGTAATCAACCTAAGTTACGCATATAATTAACAAAAGGGTTGAAAAAATCTTAATTTCAAATTTGTTTTTTTACAAAAATCCTCAATTCTAAAAATTTTAAGTAAAATACAGCAAAAGGTAATATTCCAGCTAAAAATAATGTACTTACTTATACATACTTTAGGTATACGATAAGATGTCATGTACTCTCGAGTCCTTGATAGCGAATTTCATTTAAGGAATTAAAAAAAAATTCTAGAAATGGAAGAGTAGCCAAAGATTGGTAGGAAAGCTGGCATAATGTCAATTTTGAGAAAGAATACCTGGTCATGTTAGTTAGTACAGACATGCATAAGGAGAAGTTTGAGAGTCTACCCTTTGAAATGGAAAAGAAATTTTCCGAGGAAACATGGCACATTAAAGATCAAAAATTGATCAAGATAATGAAAAATTTCCAGCAAAAATGTTCTGAAATCATCATGAACTATCGATTAACATACTAGTTTTTACGCTATTTTAGCATTTACGCCATTTTGAGACCATTTTACAAGTTCAAAAAAACTAACCCGTTCCCCAAATCGGCCATGCGCGCAACTATGGCCATGTCTGCTGGCCTTAACACCTGCCAGCTATATGTAAGAGAATTTCATTCAAGACTCAGTTTGAATTCAAAATCAAAAGCACTTAGGGCCGGAATTGAATTAGAGGCATGTTTGAGAAGATAGGCAGAATGAACGATCCTATTTCTTAAAGGCCAAACAAACTCTTGGACTAATTATGAGTTGATGCATAATTGAAGTAACATTCATTAACGGTCACTTAGTCAATAACGATATGGAAGCCTTGAATTTTCGAATTTTGTTTTAAAATGCATACACACTTTTTAAAATTCAAATTAGACCTTTTGAGCGATTTGTACGCACGTAATTATCTCACTTGCGAACCGTGTCGAATGAGCTGCTGGCAAAGTCAACTAAGCCAGAAGCCGGTCTCGTGACGGCGCCAATCAACCCTTTTCCTAGACCTTTGGCAAAACCGGAAACGCCTTCTCTCTTGGCCCCTTCTATCGGTTTGAAAAAGACGCCCGTTACTCCGTCATAAACCCCCTGAAATGTGTGCCCTGACTTTTAGTCGAATGGACGAAAGCTCGAATCATTTCCATGCAAACGCGGACGGATTTAGAGGGGGGCGACCGCCAACCCCTGTCGTCAAAAAGTACTTCGGCGCAAAAGAGAAAAATATGTATTTTTTTATGATTTTAAGAATTTTTGTATGACGTTTTTTAGAATTTTTCGGCGCTTTGCGCCGGGTAGTGCTCCTTAATGACATCTATTGACTTTCTTGGCGCTCAAAAAAGTTTATTTTTCCATCAGAACAGTAGTTTGTTTACATATGTAACAACAATTTTTTTGTTCGTACAATGATTTCTCGAGTATTTTTTGGCGCTTTGTTCCAATTTTTGCACTGATTTTGTACGTTTATCACAGAAAACTTTCGCGAATTCTCAGCTTTTTTCGGATCACAAATGATTCTATCTATCGAAAGACAGCCAAAAAACGCTACTTTAAACATAATGAACGGATTTTTTGAAAAAATTTCGACACTTTAACGAAAATTTGGGGTTCTACCGCTTTTGAGAAAATCCTGGAAATGCCGCTGTTTCTATCGAAATAAGCATTGGTTAGGATCTAGCTTTAAAAAATAATTTTTTATCAGGATTACTATATACAGTCAAATTACACATGTTGCAGGTATAGGTACTGATATGAAATTTTTTGTATTCTATTTGGTAGTAATTCTTCCTATCCCAGGTCACATTGGCTTATAAATTCGATTTTAACAGCTTAAAATCAATTAAAAGGCACATATGCAGGTTGTTTTTCAACTGACACAATGATCTTAGCTTGTGCTAAGATTAATTATTAAGATTAATTAATACTCGCGAAGAATAAAACATTTTCATTCGACGGAAAGAAGCAGATTATAGGAAATTTTGTCCAAAAAAGCAAAATCTGCAGGTAAACACAACTGAAAATCGATAAGCGTTCAAGCTGTCGTTTGAGCTGTTAGGGCTTGATTAATGTAAATAATAGATATTTTCTATAGCTGAGCTGGCCTACAAATCGACCAAGCAGCACAGTTGTGGTGACTCAAAACCATCCATGGGCAGAAGCCAAATTCTGGGAGATCAGATGGGAAAAATTGCCGAAAATAACACCGAAAATTCAATTCTAGGTTTTAAGATTTTTATGGGGTTTTCAAATTCTGGAAGGTGTTAACCCCTACCCCCGGGCAATGTGCGCTCATAACCTAATAGCGAAAACGATTCATTCGGGAAAAACTTGTTGCTTATCCATGTAGTCGATTTCAAACATGCAAGCGGTTCTAAATAAAGCCCAAGGATGAATTATGTATCTGAAAATTAGTGTTTTTCGTCTTGAATTTTCAAGTCACACGATCTAATTCACTGAAAGAAAGTGGTCAGTCTCGCGAGAAAACAAGAGTAATCCAAAGAAAAAAGGAATTCACAAAAGGAGTGAAAAAAATAGAGGCTCGAGTGCCTACCATCACAAGGCCTTTGCCTCCTTGCATGAAACCTTCACCAATATTGGCTGGTCTCCTATTCAACATCTCTTGTCTCTTTTTCTGATATTCATCGTCCAAAGTTAAGGCGGCTAATCCTTTGCCCAAAGTTCCTGTTATCCGCGAAACAGCACCCGCAGCTCCCCTGCAATCAATAAATTTGAAATTAAAACCTTTGTACATATACGAGATATGTTGAACAAACGAATGGATTTCTAATTATCAAATTTTTTGAATTAATCAATTAATTATGCGTCTAAAAACAAAAAAATAGAACAAATTCGACATTCTGTGTTAGATTAGAATACTTTGCCTACCGACTGCGTGTCCGAATAAGCTTTTCACGCCCAACGCTAGCCCTTCAGCAAATTCTTCTGGACCCTGCACAGCGCCCTAAATCAAATTATGGCACTTATAACAAGTTTCAACGCTCAAAGTCAGACTTACTCCTTTCATCTAGCAATTGTTATTGAATTGTTCAAACTGTCATATACGAGTATACTTACAGGATGGTCCGAAATAAGGCTACACCCAGACATTACATAACTTAGGCATTTAATGACGTAGAATCTTAAGACTAGCAGCATTAGATTGATAAACGTGTCACTGTATGAAACGCTTCAAAATTTTGGCCAGCTGCTCGTGATTGTGCGCTACAACAATTTGTTTACACCTGACTTTGTCATTATTTAAACCCCAGAGTTGCTGCATTGAATCACATTACTGCATATATATTTAGGCATCCTTTTCTGACAATATAAGCAGTCAAAAATTGATTAGCACATTAATTACACCCCCACAGTAGATAATCGTCCTACTAAGCGCAAAAAGTTCAGGATGTTGTCAAGAGAGGGAGGAAATTGATGGCAAAACCAGTGACGCTTTTGACGTTTACACTTTCATAGTAGCGTGTAAACAAAGTGCGGAAAACTCGAATCGTTGACATCTGGCCATAACTTTTTGAAATCTCGGAAGAAGACCTTTTTATCTATCTAATGCAGCCAATCCTAAGGTTGTACGTTTATATCAGCTGAAATTATGACCCATTGCATACGAGTGTGGCCTGTTGGATCCGCCCCTGTAGCCGAATCCTGGATACGGGCCTGTGAGTTATGTATTACATGCATACACGTAACAGATTGAAATTTGGGGGGTGGCCCGTCATTTGGGAGGGAGGGGGTAAATGACCTCCAATTTTGGCCAAAAACGGCAAAAAAAACGCCTAAAAACGGCCAAAAAGCCAATTTTTTCTAAAAATGGGGAGTCAAAAATTTTCTAGCTTAAGGAGGATGGGGGATGACCGACGTTGGGTGAGGGATTCCCCATCTCGCCTGTTACATGTACATATGATTACATGGTACGTAAGTGCAATGTATATCGGTACGTAATTTTATTAGCATTTTTGATACAAACGATCAACCTGATCAACAAGTACATAAGTTATTTTACGCACCGCAATACTGCACGATACTTAAACTGATAAAAAGTACAAAATCACTAAAATTACCAGAACATGAAAGATATGTAGCACAAGTCGAAGAAAAATATTAGACTAATAAATAGAAGACAAACTTGGAATGGTTCGTAGAATAAAGTTTCAACACCCGTCGACAGATCGCGGACTAAACCGAATGGATTTCCAATGATGTCAAGTCCCAGAACGAGCACGTAAATTTGCTTAATGGCCTGCTTGGTGTAATGCTGCGTCACTTCGCTTATTAATTGCGGCTGACTCAAAAATACGCCCCGCCTCTCGAAAAATGCCAACCTCAAATACAGGGTCGTTCATTAGATTCGTGGTAAAAAGTCACACGTATAGCGGCTCGAAATTTCGGGTGGAGGTCCCCGGCCGCTTTTTCGGCGGGAGAGGGGTGGGTTTCTTAAATTTTCGGCCAAGACTGGCAAAAAAATACCTAAAAATGGCCGGAAACGCAAATTTTTGATAAAAATGGGGGAGGGGCTGAGCGTAGGGTTTGAGAAGAATATGACTCCCCTGAGCTTAAAGTGGCTGATAGCCATACAGCTATTTTGGCCGAAAAGACATTGCTGTAATAATTTTTTTGGGCTCAGAAAACTAGCTATGTACATAGCCGTTTTTTCGGACTCAGAAACATATCGTGTGAGTTCAGAAATGATAAGCTGTTTTTCTGAGTTTCGAAAACATTAATAGATATTTTCCCGTCTACAGAAAGACTTTTAGTTAAAAAAGGATATATAGCTATGTTTAAGAGTTCTAAAAGAGTAAACATTTGCCACAAATGCTCGAAAACGACCGTTTGAAAGCGAAATCGTTGTTTTTCGCTGTAGAATCATTTTTTGCAAATCACTTGGCTATTTCCCAGTTTTCATTTTTCACCCCCCTGAAAGCTTGGCGTTGCGTACCCGTGGGAGGGGGTCAAAAATTTTCCGACTTTGGAGGATCGGGGATGACCAACTTTGGGTGGGGGATTTCCCATCCCCACTGTCGCATGTTTGGTAGCAGTCTAATTTTTTCTTTACGAGAGTTCAACATGCGCTTTCTTCAGACGTGGTTCTGCAACTTCTGCTTTACATCTCTGAGGCTACATTTTCTTTCTATCTTCCCCTTTTCAATAAAAAAATTTGAATTCATAGATTGGCAAACATTCAAAAAAACAGCCAAGACAAAATGCCCAGTGATTTTACTTTTTAACCAATATTTCGCTGAGATAATTCAACACTCATACATATAAGGCTTTTATAGAGACAGACTTCTGTTTCGAAATAAGCATTTGTAATGAAACTAATTTTTAGCCAAAAATCTGCAAAACTTTAGTTCTAATGAAAAATACAGCACTAGAAAAAAGAAAGGTAATGGCAGTTTCGCTAGTGCTTCAATTAAAGTCACAAACAATCTTTCTTTTCCGGAGATTTCGAGACCGACTGTTAATCAGTACGAGAGCTAAGACAAAGTGAACGTTGTTTTTATTGCCAAAAAAGTGAGATAATTTCAAATAATTATTAGATTGGTATTACGAACTTAATGAACGACCCGCGTGCATATAGATACTTGTGATTTCAGCTTCAGAAACTTCATAGGCTAAAAAAGATTTATAATTTTAAAATTTGCAATAATTTCCGCAGCAGAATAATCATGCGTTGTTTATAAGAATTTATTTCATTTTCAAACGTAACATCCCTTACCATACACGTAAAGCAAGGGAATTTCACGGGGATGGTGGAGAGGCAGGCCCTGAAAATATTTAAAAAGTGCCTTTTTTGAGCTGAAAAACGCTGTGTACACCTCAAAAACAAACACTGTTTTCTAACGTTTCGGACATTGCTCGTTCTTTCTAGATAATGAAAATGAAAAAATTCAAAAAATGGAGTAAATTGAACAAAATAGTCGAAAAATGCGGGTATATGGCACAAAGCGTCGAAATTTTGAGACTTTTGGACCAAAAACGCGTAAAAAGCACACTTGTTACAATTTTTATGAAAAATCGACAATTCAGGCGGAAGGCACCGCTGTCATTTTGCGGCGGAGGGGGTCAATTTCCATTCTGGGGGGTTTCGACCCCCAAGAACACGTATGCCCCTTACCCATTTGGTTTAAAATATTTAAAACACCCTTCATTTACTTACTTGAAAACAACATCTTGTATTTCAGTCAATGTAACGCCGACACTTTTGAGTAATAAGTTGAAAAATTCCGATTGGATTTGTATAGTTTTCTTTGTATTTTCCGTTTCTTCGAGATTTCCGCCTTGAGAAAAGCTCAAATGGAGCTGGAATAAAATGCAAACAATAAACAATGACATGGTAAACTTATTGATATTACTGTTTGCACAGATAAATACGTACACATAAAGAAATTCTAGTCCTGAAATTCAATGGACACTAGCGTTCCCTTCTACAGGAAGTGAGTGAATAAATTTATTGAAATCTCGTTAATTTTGCCCTCTGTACTAATTTAAACAATGTAAAATTCTTTTACTTTTTGTGTTACGCAAACATGCTTATTTATAAACAAAACAATCTGAAATTTAACACAATAAGCTCGTTCACATTCGATGGCTTATTTTTCAAAAATTTAAAAAGACATGCAAATACATACGAAAGTACATAAGTATGCTTATCAACATATCTTACAGCCTAAAATGTAGTGCAAGTGCAGGCTTACCTTGATTGGTGAGAAATGAAGTTCATCGTAGTACGATTTTTGTTCAGCTGATGAAGTGACCATAGCGAAGGCTTGCAACTTTTGATTAGCGATTTCGCAATCCTTTCGGTACATATCAGGCTAAATAAACAAAAAATGATAGGATTAAGAGCAAAAGTTCAGCATATTGTTAGCACGATGTACATTATACATATGTCATAGAATCGAAAATAAACAGAACAAGAAAGGGGCTTTTTCGATCGTGCTCTTGAACGCGTATGAAAGACAAAAACAAAAAAATGAAGTACATGCTAGCCCAATAAAAACTTGTTAATATGCAACAAATTAAAGTCATATGTGAATAGCGATGCAATAAAATTGAGCGTGGCATAAGTATTTTTAAATCTTCTAATTAATTAGGAATGTAAACATTGAAGTCATTTCTTCGTCGTAGCATCTCGCACTTTGTTCACTAAATGTGGAATATCAGACGGTTCTTCTAGAGTGTGTAATTTTACAGCAGTTTTACAGCCCATTAGGAGTAAAAGGCAAAAAGAATTTAAATTAAAGTCAGCGCGACTTAACATCTGCATGTCCCGCTCATTTAATGATAGAAAACGAATCTAAGACCAATAATATACGCACATACATATTTAACAATTCTTGCAAAGACAAACTTAGGACGTAATATAAAAAATTTTTACTTCTGTATAAAAACGACCGAAAAACGATGATGAATTTGCTAAGAGCACTTCTCTGACCAGACATGCACGTGGGGGTTTGGCGGATCCTTACCCTCAGAAAGGACAAATGGAAAATTTTTAGGGGAAAATGAGCGAAAATTAACGCCAAAAATGAATGAAAATTCAAAAATTTTTGAAAAAGTGCCTTATATTGACCAGAAACTGTGTAATAACGTAGTTTAAACACTATTTTAGCGGTTATGCCAGTTTCTGAGGTCATTTTGGCCCTCAAAATCTCAATTCTTGACCCCCCCAGATCGGTCATGCTGTGTATCTATGCGCCTGACCATAAATACACAGCATGGGTGATTTTGGGAGGGGGTCAGCCGGTCTGGGCAGTCAAGAATTGAGCTTTGTTTTGGCCAAAATGACCTCACAAAGTGATATGAGCGATAAAATAGCATTACAACTACGTTGTTACACAGTTTCTGGTAAATTTGAAGTATTTTTGAATAAAATATTTAATTATCATCCGTTTTTTGCCTTCACTATGCCTGATTTTCCCGAGAGAATTTTGCATTTTTTCATTCTGCAGAGGTCTAGACCCCCCAAACCACCAAGTGTATGTTTTCACCAGACCAGAAATGACGTGGAGAAAAGGTTTGGAAGCTTGACTCCCAGATCTAAAAGAGAAATTTTATGAAAAATACGGTGAAATAAAGGCCAAAAATGTATAAAAATCAAAAATTTTCGTCAAAAGTGCTCAAAATTGATTAGAAATTTGGATAAACATAGTTTTGAAGATATTTTAGTATTCATACCAGGTTTTAAGGTCATTTCGGCCCGAAACAGCTCACTACCTGACCCCCACCAGAACACAGCATTCAGTACGCTCCAGCAGCTTAAAATAATGAATACAATGAAAAATGTTCTAATTTTCCGGCGATTTCTTAAGTAGGTGAAAGTTTAGAGAATTTTTTCCAGTTTTTTTCAATAAACGTAAACTCTAAATATCAAACAAACAAGAAATCAGCTTGTTTGTCCAAATTTCGCGATTCTCATATTTTTCTTTTTGAATTTACACTCGGCTAGTATGCGCAGACTAGATTATACAGCTCACGCTTATCGCTTACATCGTAATGTGAAATCTGCTTATCGCTACCGATGAAATTCAACAAGGCATTGATAAATCCTTGATCAGCTTGCAACGACATTTCCTGTACGAGCACTTTGAAATACTTGACTTGAATCACGTTGCTGTGTTCGGCTTTTCGAGCTACGATGCTGACCTCAGCAAAAGGCTTAGGAACTAAAACGTCAGAAAATAATCTGAGGACGACGATTTTCATAATTCAAGGAATAACGTATGCAAAAAATAAATTCAATTTATACTGAAAAGCAGAGCAATACAATATATTAGGATAATAGTAAGCATCATACATGATCTGGGGGGTTCACTCCCTTATTCACCCCCCTTGTTCACCCCATCATTCCCCGCAAAAATTTTCTCAACCCCCAGAATTGGCGATTTTTTAAAAGTTCCCAAAAATTTTCTAGAAATTTGTAGAAAAGATGCTAGCTATCTATTTGCTCAAAAGTGCCAAATTTTTGGCGCTTCGCGGCCATTATACTCATGTTTTGACTATATTTTGTCCAATTTCTTCCGACTTTTTTATTTTTTTCAAAATTTTCTAAAATGTTTTTATGCTCTAGAAAGATAGAGCATTGTCAGAAACGCTGAAAATGATGTTTTTGACGCGTACGTACCATTTTTGGACCCAAAAAATGCACTTGATAGTTTCATACCCCCAGAATTCCCATGCTGTGCATGTATGGTAAGCATGTTATCAAAATACGTAGAATGCACGAAAGGTATTTAAGGGTATGGATTCTTGGAAAAACGGAGGAAATAAGGAAATTCAACGGCCGAAAATAAATCAAAACACTGGATCTTTTTCACATCAATCTGAAATTAGTACTCAATAATAAACTATGATAATTTTCATGTTATTGTACAGTCTAAACAAGTTTTTGAGGGCATTGTAGCTCGATAAGGCTAGAAATTCAGTTTTTCAATCTCTTGAGCATAAACTAAATATATACATATGCGTAGGCAGGGCCGTATTTAGAGGAAGGGCGCCCCCTTGGCCGGAAAATTGTTTGGAAAGGTAAGGTAATGCACGGGAAGATGGATAACTGCCTGCGTTTGACGTAAAATATTCGAATTTTCGGCGCTTCGCGTCAGATATGATGTATTTCCCATAATTTTGGCTGAAGCGCGACCGAAAACGACACTTTTAAGCATTTTGAGTAAGAAAAAAGTTTTTTCGAAGAGTTTGAATTTTATGATCTCAACGGATAGAGCATGTAGAAAGACGTCGAATAATGCAGTTTTTACGAGCTACATATCCCGAGATATAGACCAATTTACGTTGGGTCCACCCGCTCCCCCCGCCCTTGGTCGAATCTTGGATGCGGGCCTGTGTGCAGGTATGAAAGCATTTGCCAGGAATCTTTTTTTAACTTCAGTAAATAAATACATCGAATATAATCCTGTTTATTCAACTAAATTTTAGGTTATTGTGTAGGTTAATTTATAAATACACAAACAAAGCAGACAAGAGCATAAGGATGAGAAAGGTATAGTATTCTCTCAAATTTATAAATAAAGGGAACTCTCTTGGCAATTTTAGAGATAAGCCAGACTGGCCATATGTTCCTGGTGATCATGAGTAATTAATTCTTTAAAGTTGTGAATTTATTGTCCATGGATAAACGTACCGCAAAACACGTTGACCTCAATAACTTACTTTAATTTATTAATAAAACAACTGGTTCCCCACTGAGGCATAAAAGAAAAGCAGTGTCACACAAAGATAAATCAATCTGACCAAGAAAATTAAAAATGTAATTGGCTGACATGCATGCATATGCGAGTCCCTAGATATTGCACATAGTTATGTACCTACTACATACATGAGATGCTAAAGAAATGTGTAGATATGGTGTACCTGATTCTTTTCTATGGAAGAGGCAGTCAGTCTACTTTCTAATCTTAAAGCAATTAAAAAATCGACAATGCTAATGGAAAATCCGCTTACATTCAAATACAAACTTAGAAAGCCATTCAATCAAAAATGAAGAAAATCGCCATTTTTCCAATGAGAAATAGAAACAGAGTGTAAAAAGAACTTTAAAAGCAAATTTCCGAAAATAATTTAGGGAAGAACCAGAAAATATAAAAATTTTGAAGAACGGGTGGCTGTGAGTGGCGGATACTTCTCGCATTCTACGAGTATGTACATGCATGAATCGCGTAAAAGGCGTGTCTTTTTACTGTTTTCGGCGGCGACGGATTTTGGAGGAGGCACAGGCGAAAAAACAATGGGAAAGACACAAGTCGGCAAGTGATTATCGATTTGAAAGTGATTCAGTTTTAAATGCATGTGTTGTTGATGGGCACTTGTTTTGTACTGAAACCACAGACCGGACACGAAACTGCGTCTCAATTGACGCTCTTGCGGCTTATACTGCACTAAAGTTTCCAAATCGACCTCAAAAGTGAACGAAGCGAGTAACTTTGAGAATGCAACTGTTTATTTAGTTTGTTAAAGTAGCCAAATATTTCCGATTTTTAAGGGAGCAAAAATGTTCAAAATTTCCAAACCGAGTTTAAGACGCTAAAAAACTACACCTTAGGATGATTTTATAAAAAATGGAGTAATCTTGGAAATGATGGGCCTTCTTTAGCATACATGCACACTAGGGGTATCCCCCTACCAGGACTTTTGAGAAGCACACCCCTCGAACCATTTCGGACCAAAACCTATAGCTCGAACCAGGAAAAAGCCTCAAATGACGTCTAATAGTATAATTTCAGGTACATGTAGGCCCGTAGCCAAGATTTTAGTTCGGGAAGACTAACAATTTTGATAGTCAGATATCTCGAGAACTATTAGAGGATAGTCAAAAATAAGGACATTCTTTAACGTTTCTCAACGAGCTCTACACAATAATGAAGACAATTTCAGAAAAAAATTCGAAAAATGTTCAGTTTATTTCATACCCATGTACAAAAAAACATACGGCCAATTCTCTGCACAACTGATTTCTCATTGTCCTCGAGTTCATGAACAATTTCCTTAACTTTTCGTATTTGTACTCAATCCTTGTGCTCTGAAAAGAAAAACAACCAGAAAATTAGTAAAATTTGGCATTTTCTTCAATCATTTTCTAATCGATTTAAGACGACTACCTTGATATACATAAGTGGCGTGTATCTAAAAGCTCAGATACAGATGGATCTCAGACATTTTTAAAAAGTGTAAAGCTGGACTGATTTGAAAAATTGTACTTATTAAATTTTTTTTGTATGCAACACGCATTTTCGTAACTCTATTAATTCTTATTACTTTTCAGTGATTTTTCGGACGTGGCTGGAAGATCCAGCAGGAAATAAGCTTTTAAGTTTTGATCGATGTACTCTGTAAAAGTTTGTGTGAACCTAAGATTTTCTATAGAATTTCTTAGTGAAAAAAATGTAATTCGGAATCAATGCACAGCCCTTGAGTGAAGTCTTTACAGTGGTAGAAAATAAAGAATTTCGAATGACTAATGAGCGTAACTTAATAGAAAAACTCGTTGAATAGGCTTTCGCGAATTATTTGAGAAATCACTACCAAAAATCAGTAACACAGTTTTTGTATCGCGAAGAAAATTTTGCTTCGTAAAAATGTTATATTTTAAATAGTATGCAACATACATGTAACGGCTCGAAATTTCGAGGGGGTCCCCGGCCAGGTTGGGGGATCCCCCGCTCCCCCTCTTACACGTATAGTATGCAACCAAATCAAGCCAAAATGTGAGTCGATGACCTATATATTGTGGAAAGTCTATATTCCCTAAAAACATTTCTTGCAAATATCAAGAAGTGATCGACTTATGACGAGACGACAGTTGTTTGGATAATTAGGTGGAACAACCTGACAAACCCAAGCTATACAGAAACTTCTGCAGTTTACACAAAGAATAAGCAAAAGCAACCAAGTGAAATCAGTCAGTTTCCTAATAGATTTTTCAACTACCTCCGGAAAATCATTGGAAAATATTATAGTGAAACGCAGTTATTATGGAGAAACAAGTTGTTCAGTTAGGTAGGACACCAGTGTATACATAGTACACATCATACATGATCTTGGGAGAAAAATCCACCCCAGAATTTGCGATTTTTCGATAAATTCCAAAAAAGTTCGCAGAAAAGGTGCTGTTTTAAGCACTATATACCCGTCCGCACAAAAAAAGTCAAATTTTTATCGCTTCGCGCCATAAACTAATTTTTAGACTATACTTTGTTCAATTTATTCGAATTTTTTAAATTTTTTTTAAATTTTTTGTTTCTATGCTCTAGAAAGATAAAGCATCGTCAGAAACGCCAGAAAACGATATTTCAAACGCGCATCCGCCATTTTTGAGCTCAACAAAGGCACTTAAAAATTTCACACCCCTAAGAATTCCCACGTGGTGCATGTCCGGTGCATACAAATACAAAACATTCGAATGCCTACCTCCATTTTATCAAACTTGTGACGAGAAGAAAGGCCTTTTTTGTTATGCTCTTTGTCACTTAAATATTTCGAATAAGCCGTTTCAAGTTCTCGGTTTTCTTTTAGCGACATAGCTTTGAATCGTTTCTTCTTAAACTCCCAAATCACGCCAGAACTAAAAGCCACGTAATAATGACAAGACACCAGTGTTTTTTTTGTACAAGGTCCTTTTGTACATGTACAAAGATGGCCCCAAAAAGTCTTTGTACATTTTGTACACACAAATTTTCGTGTACTATAATATGGTAAAGAAGTGATTTTAGTGAGGTAAAAACAGAGTTGTTCGACTTTTGGTAGAGTATTTTAGCTAATTTCTGGGTCTCTGAGGGCAAAAATCACTAAGAATTGTCTTAAAGCGGCGCGAAGCACCAAAAAATTTGACATTTTTCCTTTCGAAATGCAATTTATGTCATTATAAAGATTAATAGAACATACAATTACTCATTTCAGCGCGAAGTGCCAAATTTTTTTTGCAAATATTAGACCTTTTTCTGCAATTTTTGTCACCCAAAAATCTTTGTACATGTACAAAGACGGTCGCGAAGTCTTTGTACATCAGGAAAAATCTTTGCCGAATACAAAAAACTATGCAAAAGACAGATGAAAATTAAAATAAATAAGCCAGTATCTTCCATATTAATCCATACAGGCCCGCAGACAAGGGGGCAGTTGCCCCCCCGAAACCAAAAAAAATTTGTTTTTAACAAAAGTCCCACAAGGGAAAAAATGAAAAATTCTGAACGATGAGAAAATAGCTGCGCAGATAGTTTAATCGATAGATTTTTTGTTTTTGTGTATAAGTATGAAATAAAGTGAAAAATGCTTGGACATTTTTCTACACCATTGTGTAGACCACCTCATTGGGAAACGTTCAAAAGTGCCCTGATTTTTGACTACTTTATAGTGGTTCTCGAGTTACCTGATTCTCAAAATTTTTTGTCACTCGAAATAAAATCCTGGCTACGAACCTGAATGCATATTTACTTTATTATATCTAAATATGCTGAACTTAATCGAACGAAATATGCCATGAACCTCCCAGTGAATCTACAGTGTTAGATTACAGTGGATGCAGTTATGCAGTGATGTTATGCATTGATGTTATGCAGTGATGCAGTTATTATAATCTACAGTGGATGCAGTTATGGCAGGTATAGGCTTACCTAAGACTCATAAGGGAGATGTTCCTCTAAGACCAATCTTGTCAGCCATCAACACTCCAACTTATAAGTTGGCTAAGTATTTTGTGCCGATCCTACAAGACATAAGTACTAATGAATACACTTTATGTGACACTGGTAGTTTCCTGACAAGACTTAAGGCTTTTACATTCAAAAGCCATCATTTTATGGCTAGTCTTGATGTTCAAAGCTTGTTCACTGATATTCCACTCAATGAGACCATTGACATATGTATTAGGAAACTATTTGATGATCAGAATGTCATGTTAGTAAATAACATGAATTGTCATCAATTCAAACTGCTTCTAGAACTTGCAGTTAAAGAGTGTTACTTTACGTGTAATGGTAAAATCTATCATCAGATAGATGGTGTTGCTATGGGTAATCCGCTTGGCCCAGTTCTTGCCAACATTTTCTTGAGCCATCATGAAACAAAGTGGCTCAGAGACTGTAGTATAAAGATTAGACCCAAGTTTTATGTACGTTATGTTGATGACACATTTGTAGTGTTTTCTGACAGAAATCAGCCTAGAAAGTTCTGTGATTACATGAATCAGCAACATCCTAATATGAATTTCACATTTGAAACTGAATGTGACAAGAAATTAAATTTCCTTGGTTGAAAGGAAGTCCGATGATATTGTCACATCATCATATCAGAAACCCACATTTTCTGGCCTTTATGCCAAATTGTCTAGCTTTATTCCTTTTGCCTATAAAGTTTGTTTAATAAAGACACTTGTGAGTCGTATTCACATGATTTGTAACTCATATCAGACTTTTGTCTCTGATATTGACAAGCTGAAGCAGACTCTACTGCAAAATGAGTATCCGCTTAGCTTGATTGATAAGGTCATATCAGACTTTATGACAAAAGTTTATAGTAAGAGTGATGACATAAAATTCGGGTGTGATAAACTATGCTATTCTCTTGTTTTGCCTTACACTGGTGTGCATGGCTACAATGTACGCAGCAGAATTCTAAAGGTTATATCTACATTTTACCCTCAGATTAGAGTAAGGTTTGTTTACAAACCTGTCATGTGTATCAGCCGGTTTTTCAAGAACAAGGATGCTGTACCTGCTAAGCTACTCTCAAATTTAGTATATAAGTATACGTGTTCTAGCTGTATGGCTAGTTACATCGGTGAAACTCGCTGACATTTTGGGAGTAGAATGGCAGAGCATACTGGCATATCATCTGCTACAGGAAAGTCAATTCAGGGTGATAGTTTATCTGCTATTCACAAACATATCTCAAATAGCAATCATCCAATTACATCAGATTGCTTCAAGGTTATCAGTCGAGCATACAACTCTTTTGATCTTTTAATCAAGGAGTCATTATACATAGCACGTGATCATCCCATTCTCAACAATAATGTCTCATCATATCCTCTAAATTTGTTTTAATTTACCACATTTTTCTTTTTCTTAAAGCTTTAAATCTTTTATTATTATCTTTATAATTTAATGGTAGGTTCAAACTTTAAGCTCCTCTTAGTTTACAACTCTCGCTTAGCAAGCTCATTTTTCAAAACTATTCTTTCATGATCAGTCGAATCTACAGTGTAGTTTATTTTTTCTGTATATACACCTCCTTACTTCATCACGAATCGTTCAGACTCTTGCGCCTAGTAAAAACTGTAATTTCTCATGATATAATTCTTTTTAGGTATATTCGTGCTATTTCTCGCGTCTTTTTGTTTTTACTACCAGCAACATGCTTTGCTTTTACTCTTTTTCCTTTTTCTTCTCCTTATTCATTAATTGATTTATTCTTGTTTTATTATTATTTCCTTCTTTTTAAGTGACTATTCTTTTTAAGTGACTATTTCGTGTTGATTACTTCCTATTATTCGATCATGTTATACGTTGTACATGCAACCCCGCTGATACATTTATGTTAGATGTAGCTCTGAAACGATAAATGACTTTCGATGATTAATGTCGGCAGATTTAGGATTAAGAATTTCATTCAGTTTACCAGCAACTTCATAAATATTTTCAGGATATTTTCAACAGAAACTCCTAACGATTTTTCGCACAAAACAATATTCAGTCTGAAAAAATTCACTTTGGACTTATTAACTTCAAAGGTGCGCAAAATCTATTGTAGTCATACCTGGGCAACGACCTACCTTCCCGATGATACCAGAAGCAAAAAATTTTGGTTGGTTGCCAGTTCCAAAAAGGGATGTTTTATTAAAAATGATTATTTGCCTTGCGATTTTCAAATAAATAATGCTCTTCGTGCATCGTATGCATACCTTGTTTTATCAGTTCAAGTATAGGGAATTTAATCGTTTTTGTAGTGCAATAAATGCTTAAAGTCACACATCTTTTGGAGTGCGCGTTGTGCTTAGGTATCGATAAATTTTGCAATGTGTCTAATAGATTTAATTTTTAGAAAAAATTCCTGTTTATACTCGTAGCCTTGACCGTTGATACCGAACGGCCTATCGCTGATACCGGGTTGAACCCAGGAGCCCATTGCCCAGGTATGATTTTAGTGGTCTATCAGATATAATTTAAGAATTTTTAACTTCTTCCTTCGGGCGACCCTTGTTAAAAGCATTCTTACTTTCAAAATGTTGCCCCTATCCCCCCACGTCCGTGCAATTGTCAGAATCTCTACTGATACCAATAAAAATGATGCGAAGCTTCACAATTTTCGGTAGAAATTTTAACACAGGTAACATAATCGTATTTGAAAAGAAGCTTGCTAATATTTCATCGACTCCCAAAATCCAGCATTGTGCGTGCAATAACTTTTTTGAAAAACGCATGTAAAAACACGGTTTTCGTATTCACAAAGATTTTTCCCGATATACAAAGACTTTTTTGGGACCGTCTTCGTACATATACAATGATTTTTGGGAAGACAGAAATTGTAGAAAGGTTCGGAATCCCAAAAATTAAAATAAGCAATTGTCTGTCTTATATATCTTTATAATGGCAGAATTTGCATTCGGAATTGAAAAAACTCAGAAATTAGCTAAAATACGCTACCAAAGGTCAAAAACACTGCTTTACAACACTAAAATCGCTACTGTACTATATTATAGTGCACAAAAGTTTGCGTGTACAAAATGTACAAAGACTTTTGGGGACCATATTTGTACATGTACAAAGGGAGCTTGTACAAAAAAACACTTTTTGAAAATAAAAAATGTGGCAACTAATCAAAAAATACCTCATTATGGCAATGAACGCTATTTCGGCGTTGCGTTTATTGTCCACGAGAGACAAGCCGATGCCTTTGATTGAAAATGTGAATTGTTGATCAATTCTTTCAGCCTCGTACGCCTGCGCTAAAGTAGCTATTGCAAGATCATCGGTGAACATGAGCACCCTTTGGCGCCCGTCCAAGAACGAGACCCAGTAAATTTGGGTGCCCTGCAAACCGATCGCTCCGGTTGCGTCCTGCAATGTGAACGATAAAAAAATTTGAGCAACACGTTAAAATTTTTAGTATTAATTTTTCATATGTAATTTTAGCAACATTTAAACAACACAACGTTTAATCACTCGGTAACAATCAAAAGCGAAATTTCGTGTTAGATGAATTCCAATAACTTAGTGGTAAGAAATAAAAAAACAATAAGCAAAAAATATGGAGCAATAAAACGAGAAAAAATTCAACAAAAATCAATAGAACAATCTTCACGAGACTACAACAAGCAATAAAAAGGGTAAATATTTATAAACAAGAAGCTAGTTAAATCTGAGATGTTACATAACACCTACATAACCTATGTAACCTCACAATAACGTATGTCTGTCAGTACCCTGGCCCGTATTCAGGACAAGAGAGACGCCTCCCTCCGGGAATGGAAAATAATTTTTGAAACACAAGTTCTGAAAATAAAAAAAATAATTTTTCGAAGGCGGTCGAAACACCACCAAAATAGGTTTTTAGCGTGCTTTTGAGCTAGTAAACGGAAAATTCCGGCGCTTCGCGCCGGGTTAATTGTTCATCTATAGTTTTTGCCTTCTAGTCCGCTCAAAAGCGCTCAAATTTGGCGCTGTGTGCCAAATTATTTATTTTCTGTATTCTTTGTCTTCGTAATTCACAAAGATTCAATACAAAGACAGCAGCTAGGAAATTATTCGTTGATTGAATGATGAGAAATCAATTGTGTAGATTATTTAAACGATAGCTGTGTGTAATATGAGTATTAAATAAACTGAAAATTTTCGAAACATTTTCTTTGAAATTTTTCTTTACGATTACATACAGCTCGTCGAGATCCGCTCAAAAATGCCTTTACTCATGCCCATTTCCCAAAGGTTGTCGAGATATCTGACCTCAAAATTCTCGCACCCCCAAATAAAATCCTGGATACGGGCCTGTCAGTGCCTATAAACTTTTTCAAGATTACGAAATGAAGGACTTATAAAACAGCTTCATAATTAGGATAGACTTGAGACCTAAGAGTCCATTTATATAAAGAACATTGAAACAATTTGATAGTTTTTAAAAGTTTAATCCTGAACTAACAATTTTTATTCCAAAAATTCTGAAAACAACTACATCTGATCAAAAATTTTAAGGCAAAAGGATTTAAAATGCTTACGACTCAGCAGAGTCATTATCTTCATTTTGAAGTTGTCCAATACAATGTTACGGTCCATTTAATGTAAAGCTTTCATATTATGTATATAAATCTTGACAATATAAAGTTTCCTGCTCTAAGCAGATGATTTTTGGTCCGTATAAACATTTTTTGCATCTATTATTTCCAGTTTAAATTCTAATTGAAGTTCTTTATGCATAGACTTCAATTATTTTAAACATCAGAGTGCCCTAAAAACTTTCCATCTCAGATAACCTCTCAGTCACTCATTTTTCATGCAATGCATTTGTAACATTTTTCATTGTGCCTTGTATCTTGCTCGTCTCTTCCTATTCATTAACATATGTAATGCATGTAGAAAATCCATTTGCAATTTCGCAGAGTTTATTATTTTTAATGTCAATGGCTCAAACTGATTCATTATTTATTCTAATCTATTTTTTATTTTTCTTTTAAGCCTGTTGTTTTCATATCTCGATTATAATTGCGCACAATCATGTTACTGAGATGCTAGGTATATTCTATTCAGTAAAGATATAATGTGATGCATCAATGTAAATAGGTAGGTGTAGTACACATACGTACACGTATTGTACAGACAGACCCTAACAAGGCTCTCGCGCATCTTTGGTGCACCTATACATGCTCATGTCATAGAGGTTCTAAAATTTTTCTATGATTTGTGCTTTCCTAAGACACAACAAATTATGATAAAAGAGTTTTAATGACACAAAAAGATGTACATATTATGGTGTATAAAAATTTTAGAGCTTAAAGAGCAGAAAATGCGATAAAATCTCGCACAGCAGCTGAAGTAAAATTATGAAAATAACCGCAGTGCCGAAACAAGGAGATTCTCAAGCGAGAAATTTACTTTGAACAATGAGTCATTAACGTTGATGGCGTCTCCGCAAGACCACAACAGGGTGCGCTTGCCCGTAATGCGCTTCCATGCGAATAGTGCGCTGGATTTCGGAGGCAGAGACTTCCAGTTATTCTCATCCCTGAAAGCACGATCAGACATGCACGTGGGGGGGGTTCGGGGGTCATGACCATGCATACACAGCATGGGAATTCTGGGGAGGGTGAAATTATAAAGTGCCTTTTTTGGGTCCAAAAATGGTAGGTACGCGTCAAAACATCGTTTTTCAGCGTTTCTGACGATGCTCTATTTTTCTAGATCATAAAAACATAGAAAATTTCGAAAGAAATCAAAAAAGTCGGAACAAATTGAACAGAATATAGTCAAAACATGACTAAACGCCAAAAATTTGACACTTTTGAGCAAATAGATAGCTAAAAACGCTTTAAAAGGCGTCTTTTTAACAAATTTTCAGAAAATTTTGGGGACTTTTAAAAAATCGTTAATTCCAGAGCAGGGTAAAACAATCTAGGGAGAGGTTTCTGGTAGAGAGTAAACCCCCCAGATCATGGATGGTCCTGACCCCCAGAATGGAAAAATGATAGATTTGTTTGGAGAAGATGAGGCAAAATGAAAGCCAAAAATGGATGAAAAATGAAAATTTTCTTCAAAAGTGCCTTAAATTGGCCAGAAACTATGTAATAACGTAGTTTTAGCACTATTTAAGCGCTTATAAGAGTTTTTTAGGTAATTTTGGCCCCAAAAAAGCTGAATTGTTGCCACCCCCCAGATCGGCCAGGCTAGAAAGCTATGAGCACGATAATACAATCTCAAACTTGGATCACTGAAATATTTTCAATATATCTACTCTGAAACTTTACAATTTTAGTATATTTAACATGCCACATAAAGGCACCGAGAGACAAACAACAATAATCATCTGACATTGCCACACAGGAAGTATAGCAAAAAGACATCGTTAATCGACTTCAAAATTCGAACCAAAATTGTTAAGTGCAGAAGAATTTTTTAGAATTCGGATTTTAAATTTAGAAAATTTGGCAGTACTATTCACTGATTCCGCTAA
Source organism: Mermis nigrescens (assembly GCA_036768485.1). Taxonomy (NCBI): domain Eukaryota; kingdom Metazoa; phylum Nematoda; class Enoplea; order Mermithida; family Mermithidae; genus Mermis; species Mermis nigrescens. Next base: position 107,220 of record JAVLUZ010000778.1, read on the forward strand.
AATATACAAAATAATTAAAATTTTTGCGCTGTTCCCGGTTTGATGCAAAAAATGAGCCCGTGTGAATCAAGTTTAAAAAGTGTAAAAAGTGAGGGATTTCATATTATGTAGGTACGTCAATATGGGTCTGTGAAATCCTAAAATTTTTTTTCAATAATTTTGAATCCTAAATATCCTAAAATCCTGAAGTAGACAGACAACACCCAGGGTCCATTATCTCATCTGTAAATTACACAAGTTTGGCGATTCATTCTAGTGAAAAATACCCCTAATTCAGAAGTCATTTTACTCTCAAGAAATTTAATTCATTTTCCAGTTTTAAGAATCGCGGCAAGTCAGAAATTCTTGTGCATGCTGACTGGAGTTGCGAATAATCATACATGCACATAGGGGTGGGGGAGAAGGAGGGCGGGGTATCATCACCCGCTGAAGGGCAGCCGGGCAGGCACTGTCCGGCGAATTCGAAGCCGATGAGACGTTTTTTTGCATCATTTTTGAGGTGAAAAGCAGTAAAAATGCCGAAAATTTATTGGCGCACCGCGCCGATTAGCAGTTTTTTTACGTATTTTTTACCCAAAAGCGCCAAAAATTGACCAATTTTAGTATTTTTGGTGTAAAATGTGAAATAATGCAATCAAAATGGACTAAAAATCCCTTGAAAGCGCGAAATTACCGCGAAAAGACTTTTTTGAGGCCATTTCAATCATTTGGGCCTTTTAACCCCTGCTGACCCCAACCTTGTGCACCTATGCGAATAACAGTAGATTACAGCGTACTCTTGACAGTATTGCACTGTTGCTGCATTCGTGTGATTAACAAGCAAAGCGGGAGCTAAGCCGTCTTGAAAGTCTGCTAACTCTACAACGACAGAATTTTCGCTGACGTTGCAGCAAACGTCAAAGCCAACGTACTGCAAAGCGAAAAGCTAATTAATTTGCCTAACGTGAGGATGCTTTTATTGAACTAGAATCCGACTATACTGTAATATTATTTATTACAAAATATGTAAGATACACAAAACATTACATATATTGCACAGAAATCAGGAATCTAAAAGAATTAAATTAAATCAATTCCATTGCACGCTAAATTACTTTTTGAGTCAAATTATTAGTTCTAAAAATCTTTTTATTCTTGATAACTCGTGCTTGAGATTAAAATTAATACGTTTATTGAAGAGGTGAGGAGAAGTTTGTTTTACCTTATATCAATTAAGCTGATTTTTATCGCCGCGAAGAAAATCTATTTCAAAACAGCCATTTACATGTATATGCAAAGTATGTACGTATTAACAAGGTGGGTTACAGTAATACAGAGTTTGCATGACAGCAATTAGGGCTTACAAACAGTGATTCAAAATAAAATATAATGATTACGCGGTTTTTTTCGCAAGCTACATATAAATGCGAAGAGTATGAGCTTGAATAGAAAAGCTTGGTTGTTTAAAATGACTGCAAAGACAAGATAGAAAACGAGAGACATCCCGACTAGACATGCACCTAAGGGTTTGAGGTCTACCTAACAAAATAGAAAAAAATGGGAAATTTATGGGCAGTGAGTAAAATGAAGGCTAAAAATGGACGAATGTCGAGAATTTTCTTCATAAATGCTCAAAATTGACCAGAAACTGTGGAATAATGTAGTTGTGACGTTATTTTAGCATTTATACCAGTTTTTGAGGTTATTTTGGCCCGAAAAAAGCTCAATTTTATCCCACCCCAGGCCGGCTGACCCCCTCAGATCGGCCATACTATGCATCTATGATCCCGACGTAGCGACTAGCATCGAGCTGAAAAAGAAATTATCGGTTATGGAAGCAATCAGCGCATGAGTTACATAATGTTTGTAGTAAATTTTTCAAAATAATTGTAATTCGAATCACGTCGCCCCATTTTAAAATAAGCATTCGTAAAAATTATGTACTCAACGGCCATCTCTTCATTTTTCTCAAAAAAAACGATGTGACTGAAAAATAGATCGCATTCGAAATTTTCAATTTTTGAAATGCATATGTAGTGTGTATAATTGTCTCGTAAAAAATCCCTGAATTTGATGCCACATACAATGAAACGAATCTGTGAGAAGATAACGCGATTAATATTAATATACCTAGCATAAAGAAGCACCATAATTTGGTCCCCTTAACGAAGAAACTTTAAGAGGATGCTGTCTTTCTTGGAGCACGTCTAAGTATTACTTACATCATTATTCACAGGTACAAATGATTCAAAGCTCTGGTCAAATGGGAAGGGCAAAGATTCTTCCGTAGTACCACAGTATCGTACGTACATCACGAGCATTTTAGCAGATTTTACGGGCCAATATGGAACACACTGAATAGTAGGAAAATAAAGATTTAGCACGTGACCACACGAAAATGGAAAAATCTTGTAAACCCAGTTAAGCAGCGCATTTAGTTAAAAAGTTCAGTATACACTAACCCCGAATATTAATTAAAACTAATTTTAATGGGAAAGTGTTTTGCGTTTTTTTTTAATTTTTGCTAAAAGCTTATGGTAGTCTCATCCAAATTTTGATTCAAAATAGAGCTTTTTACTTATAATGTACAAATGTAAGTTTAAAAGAAACGAAAATCGTGTTGCGCCTAATATCTGATCAGAAGTCAAAAGACTAACCAGATATTAAAACTTTTAAGCAGATGTGTGCATAAGAGCAGCAATTAGCAGATTAGAAGAAATCACAAAGAACCGCATCAAAATGAAATTAAAAAACGTCAAATATGGAAAAATTGCAAAAAAATAGCAGAATTACCAGAACCACCATTAAAACCGTTTACACGTCAGTGAACTTGAGGATAACCAAGCAAGAACAACCAGTATCCGTCTGAAGTTTAAAAGAAATTTCATTAAAATATACCTGTTTAGAAGGGACTTTGTGCCATTTGTCTGATCCATCCTCGCGAACTTCTATATCGGCCTAAATACGTTAAGAGGTGAAACAGAGGTCAATGCAAAGACCACCTAATTACTACGAACTCAAATCAAAAATGGCATTATATCTGAATTAAAAGAAGCTCAAATAAAAAAGTAGCGCTCACAAAAATTCTTCAGAGGCGCATATTCTATCACGCACTTGACTTGAGAACGAACGAGTGACGCAGATCGAAAAATATTACTATGCACTCGCACAGATTATACAGGGTGGCCCATAACCGTCCATAACTTCGGTTCGGCTGATTTGAACATAAAACTTTAGGACCAGCTACACTACATAGATAAAGATGCCTATCTTTTGACGGCGCTGAATTGGCCAGCTGCCGGTGGTTCGCGCGCTACGATAGTATGTTCAACCTCACTTCGATATTGTTTAAATCCAAGAATTTCTGCATTGCATCAGATTACTGCGAGTGTAGGTATCCTTTTTTGACGTTTTTGACGATACGATCTGTCAGAAAAATTAATTAGCACATTTCTAAACCCCAGAATACGTAGATGCGCGTCCTACTGAGCGCAAAAGGTTCAGAATATCGTCAAAAGAGGATGGAAATTGATAGCGGGAGCAATGACACCGTTGGTGTTTTAAATATTAAGGTATGAACTAATTGCCATAGAGCCCGAACCATTGACATCTGGCTGAAATGTTTTACATGCTTTAAAAGGAGACATGCTTATCTATCTAATGCAGCTGGTCATAATATTTAATGTTCACATCAGCAGAAGTTATGACCTGTTGAATCAGAATGTAGCCTTTTTTATGGTCCACCCTGAATAAGGCAGAGAATAGCTTACATTGCAACGACTGTCAATAAGATAAAATGGCGTAAATGTACAAATTTTGGTCAATCCAGAGTATCCCAGTTGTATCGTAAGGCTAACCTAAAACAATTTTTTAATTACATATAGCGAAAGAAGGAATAATAAAGCGATACATAAAGTAAGAGCTATTTATTTCACAATGGTTCTAGTAACTACTTTTAGAAAAAAGGAAATATAAAACTATACACTGTATTCTCGTCCATCTGCTGATTTGCACTTAATGGATCCAGCGCTGCCAACAGTATCCACAGGAAATTTATCGGACCATTCTGACTCTTCAACTTTCAGGCTTGCCTGATGTGAATTAAAATGCATTTACATAAACTCGCAAAGTATAACAAATAATTTATATATGTGTACGAAAGATTTGCATTAAATCAACGATCAAAGCTTACTCACCTTCTTCGATTGGAAGAAATTTTCTTGGCTAAACGAAAACAGCACCGGATCCGTAACCTCGGCGGGATGTTTAACGGGAGTGTAAATTAATTCACTCTAGAATTAAATAAAAGTAAACAAAGTAGGCAAAGAAAGAAAGTTGTCTTAATCGGAAACAAGCATTGCAATCTTTGGATTATTAGCAATCTTCTAATGAAACACTAGGCCTCTTAAATTTAGCATACTAAGTGAAGTTAAATCATATTGTTTTGAAATAGTTTTCATGTGAAACGATCATATCAATCGAGGCATATGAAATGATTTTACGATCGTCTCAATACGATGTGAGAGGACCTTTGTTTGAAATAGAAATGCATCTTCCTCAGAAATTTTAAAAATCATCGAAGCTCTAATCAATAAGTTCATGTCATGGAAATAGTCCACTGTTTCATCTGTTTCTTTATCTTCTTTAATCTAAGTTGCACTTTATTTCAGAAGGACTGATACAAAATAAGCCTAGAATGAAGCAAGTCTGCTCTAAAATAAGAAATGGTAAATACCTGCAGGCTATCATTATGTACGTATTCATCTTAAAATACGCCCTTGCATACCGATCAATTTTACAATTTTTTATACGAAGATTGTTTCGGGGGTTATTGTATGTGCAAAATCTGATTCGTATATACTAGTTCCAAAGCATTAAGCATGATTATGTTAGGATTATTCAAAATCGTAGAAGCAACGTCTGTCAATTCGTGCCATCTAATCATAGGTGCGCAATGCCAAGCTCTTACGGGGAATGAGAATCAAAACTAGCAAAGAAAAATGCTCCGATGGAACAAAAAGGTAAATATACTTGAATTTCTTCATTGTTAAGGATGTAAAAGGAGGGGACTAGGGAAAATTTCCTTATAAGCGAAGAAGCCATATTAATGTGCTAAACAGTTAGACTTCCCCTAAACAACGCAAAAATCGAAGTATATTCTGCGGCCTGTGAAAAATGAGGGTGCAGTCAGAAGACGTTTTTAAGTAGTTTCGCAAAAGAGCATTGAAGACACTTCCATGACTATTAAATAATCAATGTATTATTTATTTAATGAAATCTTGACCTTCCGCAATGCTCTGGCGTAAAAGATAATAGTGTAAACCTTACACCTATATGGCCAACTCAATAGTTTGCATGAAGAACCACAAAAAATGTCTTCAAATTTTCCAAAATAAAGTAATCGAAATACTCGCCATCGTAATCAAATTTACTACGGACAATCTGCAGAAACGCGCATAGGCCGCAGGATATACTTCGATTTTTGCGTTGTTTAGGGGAAGTCTAACTGTTTAGCACATTCTTATGGCTTCTGCGCATATAGGCAAATTTTCCATAGTCCTCTCCTTTTACATCCTTAACAATGAAGAAATTCAAGTTTGTGCCATCGGAGCATTTTTCTTCGCTAGTTCCCTTCTTTTACTTCAGGCCATATATCCATAGATGGGCAGCGCCAAGATTATGGGAGGGAGGTGCAAGTAGCTGAGGAAATTTCTTTTTCCGCTCGAACCTTTTACACTAAAATAATCACAGGTCAAAAAAAATTGCGTTAAAAAAGAAAAAAATTAACGTTTTGAGATATTGTAGCCCTCTACATTATAAAACCAATTGGACTGCACAGAAACCAAAATTGAGTTAGACACGCTAACAGTAAAAAACCCGTATACTTTACACTTTAGTGCAACAACTATCGAGTGTAAAGAAATTTTAAGGTCAGATTCGTAATCTAAAGCTCCGGGGTAACATTTTCTAAAAATTGGCCCTCCGCAAATTGTTTGATACCCAATACTCTAGGCGGAAAAGAGCTTCTCAGTGTAAACTTTACACTTGTGCTTAAAACGCAATATTGAGGTTATAGAAACAAAATAAACTAGGATCTGTAACGCTAGGGTCAGGGCACATTTTAAGCATAATTAGCATATTCCGCGTACTTAGCGGAGTAGCTGAAGAAATTTCGTTTTTCGTCTCGAACCCTTTACACTAAAACGTTAACAGATCGAGAAATGTTGCGTTAAAAGAGAAAAAATTTAACTTTTGAGATATTGTAACTCTCTACAATATAAAACCAATTGGACTGCACAGAAACCTAAATTGAGTTAGATAAGCTTTAGGACACGCTAACAGTTAAAAACCCGTATACTTTACACTTATGAGCAACAACCATTGAATGTGAATAAATTTTAAGGTCAGATTCGTTATCTACAACTCAGGGGCAACATTTAAAAAAAATTGGCCCTCCGCAAATTATTTGATACCCAATGCTCTGAGCGGATAAGTGCTTCTCAGTATTAATTTTACATTTGTGCTAAGAACGCAATATTGGGTGTATAGAAACAAAAGAAACTAGGATCTGTAACGCTAAGGTCAGGGCACATTTTAAGCATAATTAACATCTTCTGTCTACTTAGCGGAGTTGCTGGAGAAATTTCGTTTTTCGTCTCGAACTCTTTATACTAAAACGATCACAGTTTGAGAAATATTGCATTAAAAGAGAAAAAAATTGCATGTTTTGAGATATTGTAACCCTCTTACATAATGAACCAATTGGACTGCACAGAAACAAAAATTGAGTTATATAAGCTTTAGGACACGCTAACAGTAAAAAACCCGTATACTTTGCACTTTTGTACAACAACCATTGAGTGTGAAGAAATTTTAAGGTCAGGTTCGTAATCTACAACTCAGGGGCAACATTAAAAAAATTGGCCCTCCGCAAATTGTTTGATAACCAATGCACTGGACGGAAAAGTGCTTCTCAGTGTAAGCTATACACTTGTGCTAATAAAGCAATATTGGGTGTATAGAAACAAAATAAACTAATATCTGTAACGCTAGGGTCAGGGCACATTTTAAGCATAATTAGCATGTTCCGCCTACTTAGCGGAGTAGCTGGAGAAATTTCGTTTTCCGTCTCGAACCCTTTACACTAAAACAATCACAGATCAAAAAATATAGCGTCAAAAGAGAAATAAATTGGGTTTTGAGATATTGTAATCCTCTACACATTATAAAACCAATTGGGCTGCACAGAAACCAAAATTGAATAGATAAGCTGAAGGACAAGCAAAGAGTAAAAAACCCGTATACTTTACATTTTTGTGCAACAACCATCGAGTGTAAAAATATTGTAAGGTCAGATTCGTAATCTACAGCTCGGGGGCAACATTTAAAAAACAAGTGGCGTTCCGCAAATCATTCGATTTATCGGTTTAAACTTTACACACGCATTGCTAACTCGGTATTGAGCGTCTACAAAAAAGGTACATCGAGTTTTTTGATTATCTATCGTTTAAAAAACTGCACCTCCCAGGTGTGTGCCGTTGTTGCTGTGAGGGGGACACAAAATTCGCAATCGCTGTGATGAACATATAAGAAAAAAGGTGGCCAAGTATATTGAAGGTAGCGCTATCGCGCTACCTATGATTTGATAGATAGCTAAGTGCTCCGTAATAACGGTTCTATAGCGAAAAAACGATGGTATCGCTTTAGAACAATCGTTTTGAGCATTTTCGGCAGATAAATAGCCTTTTTGAACTCGCAAACATAGCTATATAGCCTTTTTGGACTAAAAATATGTATTTAGCCCTTTTTGAGTCGAGAAAATAGCTATTTTTTCGAAGCTCAGAAAAGACAAGTGTATAGCATTTGTGAGCTGTATGTTTCTGAGTCCAAAAAAGGCTATATAGCTAGATTTCGGAGCCCAAAAAAGGCTACACAGCTATGTTTTTTTCGGCCAAAATGGCTATATAGCCATCTGTTTTTAAAGATCATGGGGAGTTATACCCCCTCACCACATCTGGGCAATACCCTGTTTCTGTCCATTTATAGAACGCGGAGAACCAAAAGTTGTACGGGGAGAAGGGATTATTTGGACAAGGATCTGTTTTGTACAGTAAAGCCTTAAATACCCACTTTTGGACGTAGACAACGACTTTTAAACTCGACAATCACTTCTCTAGGCTAGATGGTAAACCGATTTTTGGACCAGAACAACCGTTTTTCGATCAAACCCACATCTTTCACAGCTTGATAACCATTTTTTGGACTAGGAAAGCCAATTTTCGAAGCTTTACAGCCTATTTTCAAGCTGATAATTGAACAACCACTTTTTCTACCAACACAATCAACTTTTATTTGGCACGTTGGACGGTGACAACCATTGACCACTGCCCAGGTATGCTCCTAACCCTCCTATGCTTTTGTATGTATCAAATGCCTATATCACGCATCAAGCAGTATTAAAAACCGTTCTAATGAAGAGCAAGCATTTCTAGGGTAGGACGTACGAGTATTACGTATGCTCAAAATTATTCGGATCGCATATTTATTTGATGTTTAAGGATATTAGCCGTTCAAAAATACCTAATTATTAATAAAAGATTTTACACTGTCTGAAACAATGCTAAACAAACGTAAATCCGAAATTCTCAGAACTTAATAATGATTGCTCCAAGGTAAGTACGATTTTCAAACTCGTACATGATGTATACTCATTATATCGCTTTTGATAGTTTCAAGCTAGCAAATAGATGTTTGTCAGAGCGTTTTTATGTCAGCTGTTTTAAATTACAATAAATAATTATCAATGGCAAAAGCGCAACGGAAACTTTTTTTGGATGCCGCACCTAATGCGGCAGAACCTGGGGCAGCGCGTTAATAAATTAACATTTTCGAGAGAGAGAAATAAAAACATGTTCACTCAAGCTATATTAATTCTTTTATTAATGAATCTCTTTGTCAATAAATTATTTTTTCAATTTGTCAAAGTAATATACTCAAGATCAATCTGAACTAATGAAGCGAAAAACATCAATGTATGCAGCACTTAAATCGATAGAAAAGGCACGCAATTTAGGTTAATCAAAGAAGGATAGCGAAAACAAAACACAACCCTGCAATTTCGAAAAATCCGGACCACAGTTATCAGGGAAACTGAAGCAGAAAACTAAAGATGGAGTGCGAAGCAAAAAAGAATATGTACGATTTAGTCAACTTAAAAAATAAAATTAAGGCGGAGTAGATAAATATCTTACTAACAATAGAATTTGTAATCTTTTTTGAAGCATAAATGCAGACAGAAGATATATTTATAAGGCGAGTTTACGGTATCCGACTGAAAGAATGTAAATACGAGGGTTGTTATAAAAGTTCGTTTTAGCTGTCTGATAACTTTTTTTCCATCAGAGGTATCAACACGCGGTTTTTTGCTCGTTATTCTGCAACTTCTGCTTTACATCTGTAAACTCATCATTTCTTCTTATCTTTCTTCCGCTCTCCAGTAAAACAATTTTGTTTTATCATAGATTAAAAATACTGAAAAATAGCCCTAAACAGAAGGTCCCATGACTTCATTCTTCAAGGAAAAGGGTCAATAATTCAGCTGAGAGAATCCATCGTTGTAAAGCACTTTTTAGAATGTTTTTGTTCATAAAACGTGCATTTGTGATAAAGCAAATTTTTTGTCAAAATCAGCAAAAATTGAGTTTTAACGAAAAATGCATCACTAAAAAGTGAAAATGAATCACAATGGGATTTTTGGAAGCGCATCAATGGAAGTCACAAACTGTCTTTGTTTTACCGAAACTTTGAGATCAAATGCAAATCAGTGCCTAAGCTGCGACAAGACAAAAGTTGTTTTTCTTCACGAAGGAAGTGAGGTATTTAAAAAATTTTTTCTTGAAAAGGCGGAAAAAAGATAGAAAAAATGGTGACTTTAGTAATGTGAAGCAGAAGTTGCGTCACCATATGCCAGAAACCATATCTTGATATCTCTTATACAGAAGGAGCGATCTGATTTCAGACGTTTGTATTTGTAAGATAGAAGACCACGGAATATTATTCAGCCAAATAGATTTCCTATTAAAAATATATTATTGGAAGAATCAGTGTAATCAAAAATTAATTGCGATTACATAACAAGCAACATTTTTTAGAAATCTGAAAAAGAATAATTACTGACAAACTCCATACTTCGCAGAAGGGTCGAACCACGATTTTTCGATGTACAAGACCGTCTTTTTACATATGCAAAGATTTTTAGGAAGGCCAAAACTGTAAAAGTCTAAAATTCCCAAAAATTTTCGGCGCTTCACGCCATAATGAGTAATTGTCTGTTCTACACATCGTTATAATGACAAAAATTGCATTAAGAAAGGAAAAATGCCAAATTTTACGGCACAATACTTTTTCTCTGCAGAAACGCGGAAATTAGCTAAAATACACTAGGTACCTAAGGTCGAAAAACCTTGTTTCACCGCATTAAAGGCGCTAATGTATAATATTTTAATACGCAAAAATTTGCATGTACAAAATGTGCCAAGACTTTTGTGGACCATCTTCGAACATGTACAAAATATCTTGTACAAAAACAATACTGAATCGAACACTTTCATTCCCTTTCAAGTTCCGGTCAATAAAAAGGATTGGAATACTGAGAGCACTATCTCAGGATGATCTAAATTATGATCCTGATGTATGCGCTTACACTACTATACTGTATGCAGGGGCGTAAGCAGGATTTTTTCAAGGGGGAAGGGCGGTCCTGAATTGGTGACCCTATATGTTAGAATGTGTTCGCCGGGGCACCGAATAAAGTGCATTTTTTGACGTTTCCGAACATGCTCATTCCTTAAGCTCATAAAATTAAAACTTTTCAAAAGAACTTTTATTTTCTTGCAATAAGCCATGACAAATGAAGTTTTTGTGGTCGCGCTCGGACTTAAATTAACGGAAATAATGATTTTACGGCGCGAAGCGCCGAAAAGTTTTAGATTTTTCGATGGAAAAATGTCAATTTTTAGTATGTATTTCCCTACCTCTCAAAAATTATTATTTTTGGGCTAAGGGTGGGGGGCGGCCGCTTCTCCCCTGCTTACACCCATTACTGCAAGTATATGTACCTAACATTTGCTAACACAGACTTAGCTAATTTTAAAGTTCGAAAAGCAATGCAGAAAACCTAAGAAAGCAAACTTATTCTAACGATCACACAAGGGACCACAAAAACAAACAAGACTTTCGCTTTTCTTACGTTGCGAGTCGGTGAAGATGACTTTTTACTTTTGGAGCCGCATGAGCAGGGCGAATTTTTAATCAATTTCTCGTCAGTCTGAAATCAGTTTTTAAGACTTGAAAACCGAAAACGTACGAATGCAGCGAATGTTTCCACCACCACTCGAGAAAGTTAGTGCAGTGAGTGCATTTGGGGTTAAATACAGCCGTCGTGTGGCAAAAAGCAACGATTCAGTATCTCGCGCAAGCAGCAAAGCAGTTATGATCAAAATGATAAAGCAATAATTTGACGTAATAAACGAAAAACATGGAGAAATTGCAATCAGTGGCGGATATAGGATTTTCTGACAGGGAAGGGTGGAAACCCAAATTTTCATAATAGTGTGAAAAATTGTCCAAAGATCCGTCCATTATGCTTAAAGTATCGTTTTTTGCATTTTTTTGATAAACAGAATAATTTTTGATCCAAAAAAAGTTAGAAATCTTCGAAACTTTCTTACCTACGAAAAGCGCACAAAAATAGAGCAAAAATCGGCGCAAAGCACTGAAAACATATTCGAGAAATAATTTTAGGACTAAAAAATCATAGTTGTGTAAACAGCTTTTCTGACACGAAAATAAAGTTTTTAAAGCACCAAGAAAATCAGTAAATGTCATTAATGAGCACTACCCGGCGCGAAGCGCCGGAAGAATTTAAAAAATCGTGATAAAAAATGACTAAATCATCAAAAAAATATACGTCATCCTCTATTGCGCCCAAATATTTTTTGATGACAGTAGGAGCGGGCGCCTGCCGCCCCTCTAAATCCGCGCATGTCAACAATGATAGGATAAAAATCATGAGATCGGTAGCCTTTCTCGTGAATGCATGCAAGCGTGCAATTTTATTTTCTGACTAATTCCATCGCCTTATAAATATATCTTAAGTCACGTCGTTTAATTCGCTAACCGAATAACAGTGTTTTTCGAAGTCTTTGACTTCGACACGCAATGTACACATACATCAAGTAACGGCTCGAAATTTTGGGTGGAGGGTCCCCGGCCATTTTTTAAGGCGGGGGATAGTGACCTCCGATTTTTAAATAAAAATAGTAAAAAACACCTAAAAATAGCCAAACAACGAAAGCTTTTTCCAAAATTCCCAAAGACAAAGGGAGTTCAAAAATTTTCTGACTTTTGGGAGATGGAGTGCGACCAACTATGGATGGGGGATCCACACCCCCTCTCCCTCCTCCACTTAAATGTCTGTAGGTAAAAGTTTTCGGTCTCCATGTAGGTCTGTATTATTCTTGTTTATCCTGCTAATTAGAAATTCATACAAATGTGCATGCTTTCACTTATAGTGTATTTTATAAGTCTTCTTTACACTTTATGTACCAAAACTAAGAAAAAGTATCAATAAAGGTAAATATTTGTACATTCAAACGCAAGGCTTTTAGCGGAATACATACAAACATGCAAAAGTACATACATATTACTGATTACTTTTATGTACTTCAACCTAAATTAAGCTCATAATCGACGCTGAGCACCAGGCTTTATCAGTTTAGCTTATATATAAAGTGAACTCAGAAAGCTGAAATAAGTTGTATAGCAAACCAAAAAAGGATCCTGCGATTGCGAGCCACCCCATCCCCCAAATTCAAAAAATTTTTGACCCCCAACCTCGATTTTTGGAGAAAATTGAATTTTAGACAGTTTTTAGGTAATTTTGGCCATTTTTGGGAAAATCGGGGGTCATTCACCCCTCCAACTGAAATTTCAAGCCGTTTCATGTATGTACATCATTTGCAATGTACATACATCTTAAAACAACAGAAAGCACGCTAAATTTTCAGATGATTCTTATTACCTGCATGAAATATTCTTAAAAACAGAAAATATACAGCTGCAAAAGATATTAAAGATAATACAACGATTAACAGCGTTTAAACCAGAGCTGAAACTATGTAGATAGACGACGGTCATGATAACTTTTGCTTCAAGTTGTTCTTAAATTTTTGGTGAAAAATGCGTAAAAAAGCGTCGAATCATCATATCCATGACCAAGCTCCAAAAGCCTCAAAATATATGGCCCGCAGCATTCTACAAAAACCAGTTTAAGTTAAAATTCCAATAACATACATGAATGCCATTAATGGGAATAATGTCGTGTCCGTGAAACAAAGATAACATCAAAAATTGGAGTGGGCCTATTCATCAGATTTTCTGACAGAATTGCACTAGCGCTTAAAGATTGAATAAGGATCACTATTAACTGAATAATTGTTTTTATTCTGAATTTAAAAAACAGTAGATTATTACAATGATTCGCGTATCATTACCCGCAAGTTGTCCTTCCCACTTGGGTTAAGAGGGGGTCTAAACTCCCATAATGAAAAAATAAATTTTTTGATAAAAATGAGGCGAAATGACGGAAAAAAACGATGAAAATGAAAATGAGAAATGTCCGTCAACACTGCTTAAATTACACCAGCACTGCACATTAGCAGTTTTAACGCTGTTCTAGCATTTATGTATATCAGTTTCTGGCGTCATTCTAGCTCAAAAAGCTCAATCTTTGACCCCCTAACCGGCTCACCCCCCAGATTGGCCATGCTATGCACCTATGGTCCTTACTGGCGTTTAAAAGGCCCTAAACTTGTCAGAATATCGCGACAGTAAAAGTAAACCCAACAAAATTATTTGAAGCGTGAAGTGTGACGAAACAAAAAAACGTTAAAATCGGCAAAAAAATCAAAAAACCAAAAAAAAGTTTTCCTAACCCTACGAGCGCGAGAGCTGGGCCGAACTAATTGAAGCCATGCTGGTGAGCAGCAGCAAACAGACCGAAATACCAAGCGTAAACAATAGACGCAAACGTTAAGGCATAACTTGCGACAGCGTCGCCACCAAGAAAACGCGTCCTTACTAACTTTGTATTGAAGAGACAGGCCGGTTTTGTTGACCATCCAAAATGGACAATATAACGTGACGTCACGACGACCGCTAGCCGTCGAAGTCCGGGCGCCCAAATCCAGAAAATAAATGCCATACATGTAAGAGGGGAGATCGGGAGATCCCTCACCCAAAGTGAGCCGTCCCCCACCCCCTCCCCCTAAAGAAGCCAGAAAATTTTTGACCCTCACCCCCCTAAAAATGGCCGGGGACACCCCTCCCGAAATATCGAGCCGTTGTCTGATAAATTTAGAATATAGTATACATTGACAAATAATTTAAAAATTAATTTTAAAAAATCAAATAAAAAATTGTCAATTTGCGGCTTTTCTGCTTCTGATAATATAAAACAGTCTAGACCGTCGATTTTGATTAAAATTGGAAGGTTCATAAGAAGAGTCGGTGACAGAGTTCGAAATTTAAAATTAGATTATCAGGATGAAACCTTTTTAGATAAAATTCAAGTCATTTATACACAAACATATACAGACATGCACAACATGAGAATTCTCGGGAAAGGGAGATTTAAAGTGCCTTTTTGGGCCCGAAAATGGTGGATACGCGTAGAAACATCGTTTTTAGGTGTTCCTACCGATGCTCTAAAAACATAATAAAATTTCGACAACAAATGAAAAAGTTGAACAAATTGAACAAAATATAGTCAAAACATGGTTCTATGACGGCCGAAAATTTGATACTTTAGGGCAAAAAGATAGCTAAACGCTTGAAAAAGCACCTTTTCTACGAATTTTCAGATAATTTTTGGAAACTTTTGAAAAATCGCGAATTCTGGGGAGAAGAATAAATTTCTGATGGGTGAAAATTTTTTGGAAAGAGCGAGTGAAACCCCCAAGATAATATATGGTCATATGTACACTTCCATAGGAGTGAGGGGTCCTACCCCAACCCCAGCGTCCAAGACTCCAGTCACTGCCACACAATTTTGAACTATAAATAATTTTTCGCACGATTTTTGGAGAGTAGCAAATGTTTATATAAATTCTATCGGCTCTTTGCGCTGACTAGTACATTTCTGTTCTGTTTACCCATATATTGCCTAGAATGAAGTTAAAGTGATCAAAAGCGGCAAATTTTCAAAGAACTCTTATATCTTTCCACTAATAAAAGCAAACAAAGCCAGTCAGAATTGGATAAAAAGTACCAAAAAATGTGGTCTTCCTCATTTAAACATTTCGTATAGGATTTTTTAATCATTTTTCACATTGGCCTTGCAAAAAAAGGCACGAACCCTAAATTTAATGATCTCGAATTTCGGCATTTTACTTCTTTGCCACTTTAAGGCTGGATATTTGAGACTATGCTTATGGTCTACTTAAAAGACTACAAGTTGTTCGAATGACTGGATTGATCCGAGGTTAAAAAGTGCAGTATACAATACTGTAGTAGTAATTTTGTTACCAGAACAAGTCTCGAATTATCGGAAGATTCGGCAGTAAAAGTATAGGCCTGCAATTCTTCGCACGTTTCCTCAACGCGCATGCGGGAAAACCACTTCAATGGTGATAGTACCTTGAAACAAAATGCACCGTACCGATGATTCAGCGACAAGAAGAGTATGTATAAAACCGTTGAGCTGGTAATGAAATGAACCAGGAAATAAAAAAAATCGATTTAAAGAACCCTTCACGTGCGAAATAGCGTTTATTCGGCGTTTTACATCGTATACTTTTATTTAAAATCACTTTCGAAGCAACATGTTTCCGAAAAATTCTGAAATTTCGGACAATTTTGTGTCATGGACCGGAAGGACGTCTAGAAGCTTTGATTTACTGTCCGATTTCTTGTATTTGAAGCAGGACGTCAAAAATTTTCAAAAGGTTTGCACGCAAATAGAATAAATCTAAGCCGGAATAGCTGTTTCAGCTCTTGAAATTGTTTTAAAACCTAATCTAGGAGCAGAAAATGGCTCAAAAGTCGCCAGAAAAGTAAATATTTTTCATTAATAGGTATTGTCCGGCGCGAAGCGCCGAAAAATTTCAGAAATTATGACCACTGACGGCCAAAAATCATTGCAAATTACATGTATTCTTTATCTAGTTAATTACTTTGGGCCAATGAGGGGGCGGTGGCCCCCGCCTCCTTGAATCCGCCCCTGTACGTAAGCTGAGCATAAAACAGCTTCAGGCTTAAGCAATAACAATCTTACTATTCGCACATAGCAACTATAAGAATCTGAATCGGCATTTTCATGCATCCATTCTTTTGGAATCTCTCTTTACTTAGGTGCAAATTTCGCAGAACATACTATAGATTTATGTCTTTTTATTAAGTACAAAGAAAATTCTGAGACTTCGACATTTGTGTGTTACAACAATAATCACTCCTTTTTCAAGAAACTTTTTTTGGTTTCAAAGGAACCCAAACGCTAACCCAAACCCGTTAGACAGTTTCGTTGAAAATATTATGACCAGTTCTTCTAATTACAGCATATGAACGATCGTAGTGTAAACTTAAAGCATCCGAGCACGGAAATTATAAGAAAATCTGAATCCTTATATATAAAAGAGCAACTGCTGCTGTAAACTAGTCTCCTTCAGACAAGTAAAAAAACCATAAAAACTTTAATTGAAAGGATATGCGATGAGAGAAAGATTGTTTAAGATATTAAGTCCTTCAAGCGTGTACAATTGTTCGAACATTTTAAAAAGGAAACTCGGTCATGAAAATAAAAGAACGAGATTAATTGTGCACAGGAATCTGAAAGATATATTAAGACATGGATCCATTTCACGGAATCGTTTAATTCATAATAAATGACTAGCATGTTAAGCATAAGAACAAAAAATTATTGCAAAATATTGTCCGAGTATGAAAAAAATTAAAAAAATATAAAAAAATATAAATAAACATAAAAGAACGTCAGCCTCCCTAAGCACACAACACGTCCATAAACAAGTAATAATAATAATAATAATAATAATAATAATAATAATAATAATAATAATAGCAAGTCATCTAAATAGCAAAAATGAGAAGAAAAAACGAAGAAAAGGAAGAATAGAAAAAATAAATAAATAAATAAATAAATTATACAAATAAATTAAACGAAATGTGTAGTATAAATCAATCAAATAAATTCTTACTAGATTGTTATAAGATGGATCTTATATTATACATAATTGGATCGAATGTTGAGCACAAGTTAAAAAATCATGTAAGATAAATTTTATCATCACTGTCGTTACTAACCGTTATCTCCAACAGGCTCTGACCTGGTAAAATATTGAACAAGGATACATTCTCTCCGCTTTTTAGCGTGTGCGATTCAGTATCCTGAAAGATAACGTTTGCACAGTCTTTCTAATCGCAGCATACTAGCGAACGAATAGACAGATCCTTGAATGTCAGTGAACCATAGTCTTTGATTCGCTATGCAAATACCACTTTACAGAAATATAGCGGATCAATAATAAGCTAATTTTAATATCCCGAATAAACAGAACTTTCTTGCTTTTGCAAAATCAAATGCGGGAAAGCAAAAATAATTTCCTTATTGATGGTTCTAAAAAACTTCGCGCGCATCAGAACGTACAGAGTAAATCTGAAACAAAAGAAAATGTTACTGTTTTTAGACGGATATGTTATTATTGCAAATGGACTGAAACATTCGGCTATTCTTGCCAGAGCGAAGCATATTTTTACTGTAAGCAATTTCTTTACTGTACAAATGTACATACTTCTAGTAATATGTATGCACATATTGTGAGTATTGAGCAAAAGTATTTGTTTATTAATATAAAGGAACTTTGAGAAGCCTAACTTATCACTTCGGTACATATAATAAGTTGATCAAAGGATATTTTACAATGGCAGCTAAACTATCGAAACAAAGGATAGTTTTATCTTTATCGAGAGACGGTGATTCCTCATGATTTACAGCTATTTCAATGTATGTAAATGATTGAACTAGAGCATACATAGATGTGTAATACAAAAAGAAAGAAAAACAAAAATGCGAAATTCATGTACAATCGCAAGCAGACAGGCACAGCATGGGAATTCCGGGGTAAAACCAAAAAATCATTCAAAAGTGCCGTTTATGAGCTCATAATTTGCAGATACGCGTAAAAGACATCATTTTCGGGCGTTTTTGACGATGCTATATCTTTCTAGAACGTTGAAGATTAAAAAATTAAAATTTTAAAAAATTAAACAAAATGTAGTCTAAAAATTAGGGATGTCCCGGGGCAGACTTTTAGCCAAGGCCGGGGCCGGAACGAGGTGTTGTGTACACAATGTATATCGATCCTACATAAATATGTACACTAAAGATCATTAACGGTATTTTCTGCAATAATACTCATTAATAAAAGCCTTAAGACAGGATTAATTAAACAGTGCAATTCATAAATGTCGAGCGATTTCCGAGGAGGCCGAGAATTACAAGAACATTTTTGAGTTCATAATAGAATATTCACATCAAACGTTATCCAAGGTTACGTTAGACTATATTAGTTATTAACACATAAATAAAAACTTTCTGTATTTTTATAGGCTACTACATCTGCAGAAAAATCATTCAACGTTAGAATTTCAGCTGATCAGGGGCCGGTTGCAACAACATCATTTGTTCATTAATTCATTAGTCACTTCATTGGTTCGTTAGTGTTCAGTTGCACCGACTTCGTACGTTCATTAGTTCATAAGTTCTTTAGTCATTCATAAGGTCATAAGTGTCCGGTTGCACCAAAAATTTATAGAAAAGTCGTTATTCTATCACTTCATAAATTATTTCTATAATTTCATTAGTTCATAAGTTCACAAGAGTAGCGGTATTTTTCAAATCAATAATCTGTATGCGACCAACGTCATTTTTTTGTGTCATTGTTTTGTTACAAGCTTTTTCGTTTTATTGTGTTTTTTGATACATGTGCATACAGGCCCGTATCCAGGATCCGGCCAAGGGGGGGCGGACCCAACATAAATTGGTCTACATCTCGGGAAATTCGTCTGGGTAGCTCGCAAAAACCGTATTTTTCGACGTTTCTCGACATGCTCTACCCATTGAGATAATAAAGCTCGAACTATTTCGAAAAATTTTTCCAACTCAAAAGTAGTGATCGACCGGAGCGGCCAAAATGGCCGGAGCCGGAGATCCAGCCGGAGCCGGATTGAACAATGTTGCTCCGGCCGGAGCCGGAGAAATATAATTTTACACGTGCGGATAGATAGGACATCTTTGTGACCAAGACCTAGACCATAGTGCACATGCATCTTAACTGCATATCAGCTAGTTAGTTATATGAAATACAGTGGCGGATTTAAGGGGGACGGCGGGGGGAGCGGTCGCCCCCCATTGGCCAAAAATATTTGGCTAGATAATGAATGCAGGGGCGGATTTAAGGGGAGGGCGGGGGGTGGCCGCCCATCAGCTTGGACAAAAATATTTGGCGAGATAAAGAATGGATATGCAATTTGCAATGCTTTTTGGCCGTCAATGACCATAATTTCTCAAAATTTTTCTGGCGCTATGCGTCGGATGATATGTACCTATTAATAAGATTTATTTATTTTCTTGGCGACCTGTAAGTCATTATGTGTTCATGTAGGTTTCAAAACAATTTTTACAGTAGAAACAGATATTTTTGCATAGTTTTCTTCTATTTTCGATTAAAAATTTCGATGTTTCGCATCAAATGCTATAAATACAAGAAATCTAGAAGTGAATCATGCTTCCAGACACGATTTTTTTCGTATTCGGCAAAAATTTTTCCCGATGTACAAAGATTTTTTGGGACCGTCTTTGTACATGTACATACAAAGATTTTTGGGAAGACAGAAATTGCAAAAATGGTCTGTAATTCGAAAAACATTTTCGGCGCGACACTACCAAAATTCGAACAACTCTGTTTTTACCACACTAAAATCTTTACTGTACCATATAATACTACCTAAAAATTTGTGTGTGCAAAATGTACAAAGACTTTTAGGAACGATCTTTGTACATATACAAACGGACCTTGTACAAAATACACTGACTGCTTCTAGACGTCTATCCGCCTTGATTTCACAAGTTTTCCGGCGCTTCGCGCCAGATTTTCATAAAGTCAAAGAAAGTTAATGATTTTCTCGCACAAAATTGTCGAAAATTTCAAAATTTTCAGAAAAAATATTGCATTAAAAGTGATTTTATGTAAAAGTACACAATGTAGAACACCTAAAAAACGGTATTTCGCGCGTTAAGGGCAAATTTTTGTACCTATTTTTGACTGGTTTAGGAAAAGTTGGGATACCGCCCCCCCTTAGGAAAATCCTAAAGAATGGATATGCAATTTGCAATGATTTCTGGCCGTCAGTGACCATAATTTCTCAAATTTTTCCGGCGCTACGCGCCGGATGATACATATTAATAACATTTATTTACTTTTTTGGCGACCTAGAAGCACGGTTTTTTCATGTTCGGCAAAGATTTTTCCCGATGTACAAAGACTTTTCGGGGCCGTCTTTGTACATGTACAAAGAGTTTTGGGAGGATAAAAACTGCTAAAAAGGTCTGAAATACAAATCAAGCAATAAATCATGTTTCTTGACATCTATCCGCTTTAATTTCACAAATTTTCCGGCGCTTCGCGTCAGGTTTTTGTTGAAGTCAAAGAAATTTAATGATTTTTTTCACACAAAATTGTCTAAAATTTTAAAATTTTAAGGAAAAATATTGCGTCAGAAGTGATTTTATGTGAAAGTATACAATGTATAACACTGAAAAAACGCTATGTCGCACTTTGAGGGCAAATTTTTGGACCTATTTCTGGCTGTTTTTGGAAAAGTAGGGATACCACCCCTTACGAAAATTCTAGACCCGCAACTGGTAAAATAGACTACATTCAACAAAATTTTATTCAATGCTTTTATTAAGAAAAAAGCTGTCGTCTCCTTAGCCTGCCCTAAATAAAGCGTCAATAGGCAATATTTGATGTTAAAGCATGATTGTGTGTGACCGTATATACATAGGTACGTTACATACTACATTATGTTCAGTGAACCGCGAATATGACATACAGAATGGACAGCAACATTATCTGGAAAATCAGTATAGCATGTGCAGTGCAGGCCAGACTGCATCTTATGCTACCCTACGACTTCCAGTGCTAAAAGGAATTTACTGCAGCAATTTTCACAATTTCGTTTCATTTTCATTTTCGTTTTTTCCTAAAAATAAATATTTTACGATTGTGGTGGTGATGGACACTTTATTTGGTATTATTTCCTTTTTCTGCTATTATATTGTGCTCTGACCAAATTTAATAAGCATAATGTCAGCAATTAGTACGTTCGGTCACTATGCAAAAAGCGAAAAAAATTCTCCGGCCTCCGGCCGATTTTTAGATGTCCTCCGACCGGAGCACCGGAGCGGAAAAAATGGCCGGATTTGCCGGAGCCGGATCTCCGGTCGATCACTACTCAAAGGCTATAAAAAAGTATCATTTTTCGGTCGCGCTTGGACCATTATGGAAAATACTTCATATTCGGCGCGAAGCGCCGAAAATTTCAAGATTTTGCGACAAAGGCATGCGATTTTTCAATCTTTACGTGCATTATCGTACGTTTTGAAATTTTTTTCCGATCAAGGGAGGGAGGGGGCGGCCGCCATCCGCCCCCCGTAAATACGGCCCTGTATCTATATATAGGTACATATTCACCATGCATGATCTTAGGGTGGCTTGGGGGTTTCACCACCGCAGAAATATTTTCATCATCCAGAATTCACACTTTGCGACTTATTCTAAATCTACTGATAAAATCATCCAAAAATCAAAATTAATTCGCGGACGAATGAGCCATTTTTTAGGCGCCAGTTCAACATTTTCTTCCTCATAACTTCTACTTGTAAACATTATAAGAACATAGTATAGATGACTTATGCAATGAATGACAACTGACAAATGTAAAACAAAGTGTAGCACATTGCATCAAAAATATTTCTTGATTTACACCGCCTATTTATTTACAATTGTCCATGTCTTCCACCCAGTAATTTTTCTCGTACAAGGTCCGTTTGTACATGTACAAAGATGGTCCCTAAAAGTCTTGTACATTTTGTACACACAAATTTTTGGGTACTATAATATGGTATGATAGCGATTTTAGTGTGGTAAAAACAGAGTTTGGTAGTGTATTTTAGCAAATTTCTGGGTTTTTGAGGGCGAAAATCACAAAGAATTGTCTTCAAACAGCGCAAAGCGCCGGAAAATTTGTCACTTTTCTTCAGAAATGCAATTTATGCTGAAATAAAGATATGTAAAACACGCAATTACTCATTTTTCGGCGCAGCGCCGAAATTTTTGCGAATTTTAAACCATTTTTGCAGTTTTTGTCGTTCAAAAAACCTTCTGTGAAATCCAGAAGTCTTTGTACATTGGGAAAAATCTCTGCCGAATACAAAAAAACCGTGCTAGCTCTGCTACAATATAAGAATGTTGATTGAGTTTTAAGCATCTTTTCCCTGTCGAAAATGGAGCTACGGCATAAAACGTTCAGGACAGCACAAGCTTAAATCCGAAAATTTCATAAAATAATGAATCTCGACCAAAAAACTATTACTTGGTGCGAAATAGTAACAGCTTAGATTGTATGTATTTGGCAGGGTCCTACTAAGCGCAATCAGAGCAAGTAATCTAGATTCCTTCCACCCTACATATATTTTATCTGGCTAGGGTTAACAGATAATATGAGTTTCATTTATAAGAGCTAACAGAGTTAAATAAAAATTAATGCATCCTCCCATTTATCCTACTTATTCTCAAAGATAAATTATAAAAGTAAAAAATGAATCACGAACATGGGCGTACGTGGGGGCAGCCGCCCCACTTGATCCGAAAATAATTTTAAGGAGGTGAGAAAATGCGTGAAAATTGGCATCTAGTCTCAGAATTTTCGGCGCTTCGCGCCGCAGAATCATTATTTTCATTAATTTAGGCCCAAGCGCAGACAAAAATGTCATTTTTCATAGCTTATTAAGAGAAAATAAATAACTTTTTTCGAAAAGTTTTAATTTTATGAGCTTAACAAATAGATTACTTTATTTGGTGCCCTAACGAATCTTCTCGAAATATAGGGTCACCAATTTTATACCGCCCCCTAAAAAATCCAGCGTACGCCCCTGCCCCTGATCACGAATGTATTATATAACTACTCAGCAGTTAGATTTTGAGTCTATATCACTTCTTTGAAAGTTATGCAAATACACTACGTTTGAGTCACCTTAGCTGAATACAAATCTACATTTTTGCTACTGGAACAGTCCAAGTATCAAATTTCGCTATTCGAATTCTAGCATTCTTAAATAGACCATCTGTAAGCTTCCTTAGAATCGCCTAGATTGATTTTAGAAGAGAATATGAGATTTTTACTCTTAATTACACATGTTTCAGCCCCGGCCCGGGGGAAATATAAAAAATTTAATAAATATAAATATGAATATAATATAAACATAAGCCCTGGCGCCGGGGCATGGGACATCCCTACTAAAAATAGCTAAAGACGCTTGAAACGGCACCCTTTCTACGAATTTCCTGGAAAATTACGAATTTCAGAGGGTGAAAAAATTTCTGAGGGGGAGAGGAAGGTGAAAATTTTTCTGGGGAGCGGGATGAAAACTTGCTAAAAGCCCCCGTCTACGCCCCAGATCATTTTTTTGTTAACTTACCGTCGGTGTAATAGTTATGGAATATGGCAGAGCATTATAAAACGTCAAAGGCGGCTGCAAATTTATCTCGTAACAATGAATATTGTCGCGTACATTACTCGTATTTTCCATCAGAACAGCAAGCTTCTCAATCCAAACCTAAACACGATTCCCACTTCAGGACTTATGATTATGACATAAATATAGCTACCTACACCATTGGAATGAAATTTCGGGTGAGAAGCCCCCGTATTTTAGGGGGTTAATGGCATTTTTGACCGAAAACAGCCAATAAAGCATAAAAACTGTTAAAAACGCAAATTTTTTCAGAAATCAGGGGTTCTAAATTTTTCTGTCTTCAGAAGAAGGGGAAGACCGATTTTGAGTAGGTAATCCCCATTCTCCACACATGTATACCAAAAAGTCCCTAGAAAGCCGGAAAAATTCCTGGATTTCGTCACAGCAAGCAAAGAAAAATCCAGTTTCGGACCACTCGGTAATTAATCATACATGATATTGGAAGGAGGGTTTGGGGGAAGGTTTATACCCCAGAAAATTTTTAACCCCACCCCAGAATCAGTAATTTTTCCATAGTTTCCTAAAATTCTCTAAGAATTCGTAGAAAAGGTGCCTTTTTAAGCGTTTTTAGCTATCTATTGACTCAAGAGTGTCAAATTTTCGCGCCGTTATACTCATGTTTTGACTATATTTTGTTCAATTCCATCGACTTTTTTTGATTTTTTTTCAAAATTTTTCTGTTCTTATGATCCAGATAAATAGAGCATCGTCAGAAACGCCGAAAAACTATGTTTTTAACGTGCACATACCATTTTTAGGCCCAAAAGGAGCACTTTATAATTTCATCCCCTCAGAATTCCCATGCTGCACATGTATGTAATTGACTAGCAAGGAAAAATGCTCCGCTGGAACAAAAAAGACGAATAAACATGGGACTATGGATTATTAAGGATGTATAAGGAGGGAACTAGGAAGAGGCTCCCATGTGTATGCCTACAGTAGCAAAAACCGTTAAAAATCAACTTTCTCTAGGAAACGCGTAAGCTTACGTGAAACAGACTACATGCATGTAGATGCCCGCAACGATTGTGTGCACTAATCAATTGACGCCAAGTTTGCTTGCTATAATGCTCATGATAACAAAATAAATAACCTTAAATACAATTGCACTCAGAGTTTTATCGGTCACGATATGAAGCAAGTCAGCGTTGCAACTTACAAGCAATTTACAAAAAGTACACATTTTAGATTATGTTTATACAATCTAAGGTGAAGCATTGAAAATTATTTGAAGTAGATTACATTTTTTTCAGAGGCCGCAGAAGATATTTCGATTTTTTGCGTTGCTTTGAGAAAGTCTAATTTTTATTAGATTTTGCGACTTTAGGTATATACATAGGTAGCTTCTTCCTAGTCTCCTCCTTTTACATCCTTAATAATCCGTTATTCCAAGGAAATTCGTCTTTTTTGTTCCATCGGAGAATTTTTCTTTGGTAGTACCCTACTTTTAATTAGCATGTTTTGAGTAAATCGGTCAGTAGACACATACGGTAACATGTCACAATAATGACAGCAGTTCAAAAACGCGGGAAATAATATTGTTCTGAAAATCACCATTAACTTTTTTGTAAAGACGACAACCTTAACATATTTAAACAGATCAAATGTTTTCAGCATAAACTGTACGCAACTACTGGGTATAAAGAAGACTTACACCCAGATTCGTAATCCTGACGTTACATAGAATATTTTGAAAATGAATTAAGCTTCTGCAACGCTTTGAAACTAAACTTCATTTTCAGTGCAAACTTTACACAACTAGTGCATTAAAAAAAACATACTGTCATATGTATTCGCAGTCATGACCTAACGGAACATGTTTTGAAGAAAATTCACGTTTTGCAACGCTCTGGAAAAAAATTTGTCGTGTAAACCTTTCACATTAACAATGAGTAAATAGTGCAAACTTTGCACAACTACTGCTCGTAGAGAAAACTAACAATCAGATTCGTATGTAATTCCAACGTTACATAGTACATTTTGAAAGAAATGAACCTTCTACAAGGCTGTAGAACTAAACTTGATTTTCAGAAAAAACTTTACACAATTACCAAGTGTAAAGAAGATTTTAGTCGGATTCGTAATTCTGACATTACTCTGATATTACGATCACCATTTATGGGAAACAATAAGTCTCCACAATGACCTGAAGACAAAAAATTTCTGGTACATTTTTAGACTTGAGATCATGTCCAGACTCATAACCAGAGAAGTTGGCATACAAAAACAGGACAGAAACACGTTTAAAAACCTAATTTTGTACTTTACACCTCCCAAAAAGACTAAATATTGATGAAAATAAACTCAATTTGCTGTGACGTGTACCCCTAAGAAAGTGCTTTATTTCTATTCGACTTATTTCGACTTCTAAACGGAGAAATAGGCAAATAAAAACGGGACAAAAATGTATTTTTCTACCATCCACCACATTGTATGTAAGCTTTGAAAATCTGTAAATCCAACTCCCATTGAGTGTGAAAAAATTCGGTTCGAACCAATTTGTAGCCTTTGAATAGTAGTACGTTTGTGTATGAAAAACTTTTGTTCCGCAAAATATTTGAGATATTTACCAATCAAAATGTTTTTTTCGCCCATTTTACACTCCTGATTTCGAACTCTACACCCCCATTGATAACCTAATATTACGTTTTTTAACGAGGCTTGTTGCGACGTGTAGCCCTTTACTTTATTTCTGTTAAATTCAATTTATCCCGAATTTTGAGCGGAAAAGTTGACAGAGAAATCTTAGACAAAATCTAGTTCTTACACTATCCACTAGAGTGTAAAGTTTAAACTCATAGACCTAACTCCGTATTTATTGTAAAAAAGTTTGCTGGTAGGTTGAAAGTAGCCCTCGGGTCCTAGTACATTTCTATCAGAAAAAATTTTTTGGGACTCATAACTGGAGTTATCGGCAAACAAAAAGAAGTGAAAAACACGACTGAAATCTGTCTTTACACCCGTGGATTTTTACACTCTTTACATTCCCCACGAGAACTAATGCGAAATTCGAAATACAAAAAATTCGCTATCTGGAGGATTTCATCTTCTACGATTCTATACCATTGAATTGTATGAGGCATTCATGCTAAGTTGTGTACAAGCATTCCGATAAAACCTTAACAGGTTTGTGTATGTAATAACGTTACGCCAAAACTTTACACCCTCATCACACACACTTGGTATTGAGTGTAAACAAAAAAGAAAAAAGAGCGCATAATCATTTTTATTATCTATCTTTAAAAAAACCCGCACAATACAGATGTGCCCCAGTGTTGCTGTAGGGGTGGACATATGTTGGGAAAACCTAAGTATATGTAACGCACTACCTACGTACATATGTACATATGATTACAGATAGAACAGATGCAAAAAGGTGTTTTCGAAATAAGGTCGTAGAATTCACTGAATATTGAATAAATACCTTAAGCCTTACATCCAGAATTTGCAAACCCCGTTTTCAATTTAACGCAAAATTCACAGTTTTAAATGTTCTATTTGCCAAATAACTTCTTTTTTCATTTATCACACGAAAAACCATATTTTGTTAAGGAATCCATGCTTACCCTCATATGAAACGTTGCTTTTGAATCTCGAGAAGAAGCACAGCATTGAAGGTTAGAAACTGACTGTTCCATTTCGAAATTATGCCAAACCACAGGCGTAAGCGAAACGTCGTATCTACAATTGCTAAACATGAACATTTAGTGTATAAGCGTAACAGCAGTACCAGACATGCACAGCATGGGAATTCTAAGAAGAGGGGTGAAATTTTAAAGTGTCTTCATGGACTCAAAAATGGTGGATCAGCGTCCAAAACATCATTTTTTGGCGTTTCTGGCAATGATCCATCTTCCTAGAATGTAAAAACATGAAAAATTAAAATAAATTGAACAAGATATAGTCAAAAAATGAGCATACGAGTGAAGCGCTGAACATTTGATACTTTTGAGCAAACAGATAGCTTTAAACACTTAAAGAAGCAGCTTTTCTACAAATTTTTCGAAAAGCGCGAATTTTGAGGGGGAATTTCTTGGTGAGGGCTTGAAAACTTCTCTGGGATGAGGGTGATAAAAACCTCCGGACTCCAAAAATCATATATGGTTAGCACTAAAACTATTTACCAATCTTTAGTTAGAAAATCACAGTTAAGTTCTTGCGTTATATAGAGAATGTTGCTTTATATTGTTTCTTCATTTTATTTCTTATTAATATTTTTAATATTATTAAATATTTTTAATCAATTTTTTAAATAATTTTACTTTATAATTTTATTTAAAATATTTTTACTTTATACATAAAACTACTTGCTTCTTCCTTAATATGACTGATGAGAATTTTCTGTACCATTTAAAATATCAAAGGAAATCTACAGAATTGGTCTAGCAAATTATAATTTATGTCGAATATGTATAACAAGATTTCAAATATATTCAAACCGTCGCCTGTTTTCGTTTTCAGGGAATTATACATCATCGCTGAATTGTATACAGAGCTAATCTTGCTAGAGAATCGTTTCAGTTTTTATATTGCGCAAAAAAGCCGGAAATGGAAAAATCTAGAATTCTTATAAAAATCTCACGTTAAAGTTTCACTTGATCAATCAATTAATCATGTTTTTTATATCACTGCCGAGCACATGCTGCGTAAAAATACAAAGGATATCATTGAAATTGAAACTATAGTTGATTTTTTGTATTAAGAATTTATAAAACGGCGCCTTTTATCAAACGCAAACGACGAAACTATAACAAAGAACACAATAAATGTTTAAATAAAATTTTGACCTTTGAAGCAATACTCATAAACTATGTAGAAATGCAAAGCGTACATTCATTTTTATCATGGCCAAAAAAGGGCGTAAATATATACAGGGTGGCCCATAAAAAATGCTTCATTCTGATTCAATAGGTCATAACGCCGGCTTATGTGAACATGAGACTTTAAGAACGGCTGCTTTAGATAGATAAAAGTGTCATCTTTAAAACCGCGTAAAAAAGTTTGGCCAGATGTCAAAGGTTCGAGCGCTGCGGCAATTTGTTTACACCCTACTTTAATACGGTTTAAACACCAATAGCATTACTGGTCGTGCCATCAATTTACATCCTCTTTTAAACAATATCCTGAAAACTTTACACTCAGTGGGACGCGTATCAACTCTAGGGGTTTAAAAAATGTGCTAATGAATTTTTGTGACAGGATATATTGCCAAAAAAGTCAAAAATGATGCCTAAACACGCAGTAATGTGATAAAATGCAGAAACTCTGAGGTTTAAGCAATGTCAAAGCGAGGTGTAAACAAATTGCCGTAATGCACGAACCGCTGGTAGCCGGCCAAAATTTTTAATGCAGTTCAAACTCAGACATGTTTATCAATCTAATGCATTTGCTCCTAAAGTTCTATGAATATTTAAATCAGCTGAAGTTATGACCTATTACATAAATCGGAATGTAGCCTTTTTGTGGGCCACCCTGTATATGATTAACTAGCAGGAGGACTTGAATAAAAATAATGTTAACGCTTGAAAATATTTATTCCTTCTTTTAAAAAACTGAACCACTCAATAACAACTCCAGGTCATTTTTACGGGGCCTCCAATTTTGGGCCAAAAATAGCAAAAAAACGCCTATGTAAAATAACCAAAAAAAATTTTTTCAGAAAATCGGGGGCCTCAACATTTTTCTGACTTTGGGGGTATGGAGGGACGACCAACTTTGGTTGAGCGATCCCACCCCTTCCTGTTAGGTGTAAGGGTATGAACAAGAACAGAGGCCTTAATTTAACATTTTGTTGTCTCTAAACCTTCTTTCCAGCCTCATTTTTCTCATGGTATGCTTAAGTTAGAGTTAGAGTTATTTATTTTTATTTT
The DNA here is from genome assembly GCA_036768485.1 of Mermis nigrescens. Classification (NCBI taxonomy): domain Eukaryota; kingdom Metazoa; phylum Nematoda; class Enoplea; order Mermithida; family Mermithidae; genus Mermis; species Mermis nigrescens. Next base: position 136,959 of record JAVLUZ010000778.1, read on the forward strand.
TACAACATTTTTACAATACTTAGAGCCACCCTGCTATATGGATCAGACATGGCCAGTAAGAGTTGAAGACACAAAAAGACTTAAAACATTCGACTACAGATGCCTTAGACGTATCCTTGGAATTCATTTCCCAATGCTTATTAAGAACAAAGTAATCCTTAAACAGGCGAAAATTCCAAGCATATCAGAAACCATAAAATGCCGGCGCTGGAAATGGTTCGGACATGTCCTAAGGATGCCAGAAGAACGTATGCCAGCTTTAACATTCATAAGTGCAAATCATGCAACATGGAAAAGACCCGAAGGAGGTGTAAGACAAACAATGCACCGATTACTGCATAAAGAAGCCGAAGAGATTATCCTGAAACCATTCAACTGAGTCGAAAAGAATACAACAAAAGCTGGATCAAACATCTGACCACGCTAGCCTCAGACAGACTGCAATGGAAGAACATTGTCCAACGACTGTGTCAATCATGATGTCCCGAATAGGCAAGCCTGCCTGCGAATCGGATTAAGCAAAGTAAGCAAACATGCTTAGTACCTACTAAAATAACCGATTTTCGTAAGTTCGAAGTGTTTTAGCTAACATGGCAGTGAAATGGAAACAAAGTTGCGAAATTTGAATCAAAGCTGAATAGCGGAACATAAACAACATAATGAGTCGGTTTACTTATCGTCGCTTGGTTTGAAAAAGAATGAGCCGCTTGGCGTATAGACCGCCTCGATAGGCACATTCATTTCGCCCTGTGCGTCGACGATGCCGCACGGTTCGAGATTAGTGTCTACTTTGTAGAAAACTTCAATGGGTAGTGGGAGATAATTTTTGACCTGAAAAATAATACATTATAGCCAACGATGACAAACTAAATGTTGGCAGAAAAAAGGCAAACTTGCATAGTTTTACATAAATTGTCAAAAAATTGTCAGTTTACACACTTATCGTTATACAAAAGATATGTACGTATGAACACTCCACAAACTTTTTGACCAACCCTCGTACCGTAGCGTCGGCAGGGGGCGTAAATCCCAGAAATTTAAAAGAGTAAATTTAGTGTTGACGATTTTTCTCGATATTCAAACGACGAAAACGGTCAAAATAGCCTATAAAACGCTTTTTAATGGTAACACTACATTTTTACAGCATTTTTAGTCCATTTTGACTGAATTATATCATTTTTAATGCAACAAATAGACAAATTAATCAATTTTCGGCATTTTTCGACCAAAAAGTACATAAAAGTATATTTGACGTTATCACTGCTTCTGTCCTCAAAAATGATGCAGAAAACATTCCGTCAGCTTAAAATCGTCGGACAGTACCTGTTTGGCTGACCCTCAGCGGGGTCAGCCAAACAGCGGAGTCAGCCTACCCCCCTATGTGCGTGTATGCCACGTGCGTATTTGTACATAAAACAGTATATACGCAATTGGACAAGTAGAAAAAATGTCATTACCCTTATTAGTGAGCACAACGTCATCAACTTTCGACCGAAATGGCTCGAAATATCACATAGCATATTCCATTGGTTGCCGAAGACATCTTTTCTATTCAGCGAAAACATACGCCGTTCAGCTCGACTAACGTTTATGTCCATGGGCAGATCAGAATCGCCAATCTGCAAATGAAGGGTGGTTCACTTAGTATTTTGAACCTGTCAATGTATTGTTTTCATTGCTTGGAATAATATACATGCATCACACATTCCCATAGGGGAGTGAGAGGGGGTATTACCCCACCTCAGGGTCCAAGACTTGAATCACTGTCAGACGATTTTGAGCTATCAAACATTTTCTGCATGATTTCGAGTGCGGAAGTAGCAAAGATCCTGAAATGTTTTCGGAGCTTCGCGCTGACTAGTTAATTTCTGTTTAGTTCACCCGTAAAGTGCCTAGAATGAAATTACAATGATCTGAAAAGTCAAATTTCCTATGAATTCTTACATTTTTTACTTACAAAAGTGAAGAACCTAGTCAGAATTGGACAAAACGTACTGAAAAATGCAGTTCTCCACATTGAATTATGGTAGGATGTTTTGACTAGTTTTCATATTTGACCTGCAAAAAAGGCTAGAACTCTAAATTTAGTGGTTTGAAATTTCAAGATTTCACCCCCCCTGAACTTCCGACCTTGGGAAATTAAGATATGCATTCGGACATGCACAACATTGGAATTCTGGGGGAATAAATCCTAAATAAAGTGCCTTTTTGGGGCCCAAAAATAATTGGTATGCTTCAGAAACATCGTTTTTCGGCGTTTCTGACGATACTTTCTTTATCTTTCTAAAGAAAAAAATTTAAAATTTCGAAAAAAATCAAGTCATATAAATTGAACAAAACTATAGTCAAAACCAAAAATGATCTTGGGGGAAGGGTTGGAATGGAGTTTAACTCCCCCAGAAAATTTTCACCCCCCCCAAAATTGGTAATGTTTTGAAAGTTCTCAAAAATTTTCTACAAATTTGTAGAGAAAGTGCTTTTTAACCGTTTTAGCTATCTATTTGTTCAAAAGTGCCAAATTTTTGGCGCTTCGCACCATTATACACATGTTTTGACTATATTTTGTTCAAATTGTTCGACTTTTTTTCATTTTTTTAAGATTTTTAAAATGTTTCTATGCTCTAGAAAGATAGAGCATCGTCAGACGCGCTGAATGACGCGTGCATACCGATTTTGAGCCCAAAAAGGGCACTTTATAATTTCAGCCCCCCAGGATTCCCGTACTGTGCATGTATGGTCAAAACACGCGTACAATGTGGCCGAAAAAAGGGTACTCAATGTTTTATCATAATTATTGCAGCATTAGACAAATTGCACAACTGTAAGCATTTTTTGAAAGCACAAATATGTATACGGGCACCAAACCTGTAAAGTTTTATTTACTTATCCTTACTATTCCGTTTTTGGTTTACACTTTTGTAAACATAACTTTTATAGAAAATTTACAACAAAAAAATCGTTAAGAATCCCAAAAAGGGTCCTTAAACTCCTCATTATAACTTTTTCCTGTTTTACGTATACTTAGAGTAATGCGACTTTTACCGTTCGGTAGAAAAAATCTTCGACTGCAAAATCCTTTATCAACAGTCTCTGACTGCTAGAATTCGTCTAGTGCGATGGATTTTTGCAAAACCTACTTTTTATTGAACACAAACACAATTAAAGTACAACATGATGAAAACTCACAAAGCTTAACTAAAACTAACAATAAAATTGATAATTCTGTAACTAAGAACATTAAACAATAGATTAATGATGAATTAGTGGTTATTCTGTTTGAAAAAATTTGTGTTGACGTTTCAAGCAGATATTTACTAATTAACACTCCCAATTTCTAACTCTATTTAGTGTAACTGAATAAAAAAGTGATGTTTTTAAAAGTATAAACCAAAAAGTGAATAACAAAGTTAGATCAATAAAACATTATATGTAGGTTTGATGCCCTATATTTGTACATTCAAAAAGTGTCAAAACACTGAGTACCCTTTTTTGCAACCCTGCATGTGGCGCGAAGCACCTAAAATCTGACACTTCTGAGCAAATAGATAGCTAAAAGCGCTTAAAAAAGAACCTTTTATACGAATTTTCGGAAACTTTTAAAAACTTTCGAAAAATCACGAATTCTGGGGGATTAAAAAATTTCTGGGTGGGGGAGGAAGAAAACCCCTCATAACCCCCAAGATCTTGTATGCATGCATTACCTAAATATGTATAAATCAATATCTAAATTAGCCAAAAAGCAACGTGAAAAAGTATGGCATCACAAAGCTTATTTGTATGCGTATAAACATACCTGCAGATTGATTTTGTAAATCGTCGATGTCGTCTGCAATATTGCGTTATCGGTTTTGTCGTTCTTTTCTACCAAAGTCACTAATTCAGCATACGGTAAACTTTTGCCCATTTGATTGGAAGGCAGCTGAATAAACATGATTCGACTAATAAGCACTTAAATTAGAGCATGCTAGCATGAACTGAGTACAAAAGACGCTCGCAGTCACCGTCTTTTTATTCAGCAAAGATTTTTCCCGATGTACAAAGACTTTTTGGGATCGTCTTTGTGCATGTACAAAGATTTCTGGGAAGACAAAAACTTTAAAACAGGAGTATAGTTCTAAAAAATTAAGTAACTGTATGTTCTATAGATCTTTATCACGGCAGAAATTGCATTTAGAAAGGAAAAATGTCGATTTTTCGGCGCTTCGCGCAGTTTTAAGACAATTTTTAGTATTTTTGTCGTCAGAAAACCAAAGGTCTAAAAACCCTGTTTCCCCGCACTAGAAATCCTGCTGTATCGAATTTTAGTACCCAAAAATTTGCATGCACAAAATGTTTAAAGACTTTTGGGGGCCATCTTTGTGCATGTACAAAGGTACCCTGTACAAAAACACTGCTCGTAGTTAAATACACACATGCACACGATCAACGGCTCTAGGAGGGGATATACCGAGTTTCCTGCAGGGTAAATGAGTTATTTTTTGTTATTTGATTCCAATTTTTGATACTTAATCTGTTGTTAATTTGCTATATTTGATTCTTCATGAATATTTGTGGTCAAATTTGAATAAAAACAAATAACAGTAAGAACGATGGAATCTCACTTAACATCAAACATATATGTACGAAATAATGGATGAAAAAGCCTGAATCACAGAATTTGTAAATTTAATGCTAGCAAAAATGACTGTGTATAATCAAGATTATGCTATTAGACGTCTTCTAATGCTTTTTCATGGTGCGAGTCTTCCATGTAAGAGGGGGTGGGCAGTGATCGACCGGGCTCGAAAAATACCGGGCCCGGGCCCGGGCTTTGCTGCCGGGCTTGGTACCGGGCCCGAGCCCGGGCTTATATACTAACAACATGCCTTGCTTCCAATATAATGTTATGCATAAGATACATATTTAGACCGATTTTACATTTGTTATTTGTCAAACGCAAGGCTTACTGCTGTATCGAGAAGATTTTTGAATTCTAAGCTCTGTTAATTATTCAATCTTTCTAAAAATAAATTAAGTAGTTAGCAAGGATTTTGGTAGCATTATTCAAGCAAGAACAAAGTTTTTAATACAATAGCGCGCAATTTCATTATTAAAATGCACGTGCAACTAAACACGGTTTGAAAAAGCACAAGGTTTCATGTAGATATTTAAAGGAAATTGAGCATTAAATTTATGCATTCAGACATAACAGCGACTATGATATGGTCGGATAGAAGATATGCTGTTTGGATTTTAGAACTCAAACTATAGCGTACATTGACGTCAATTGAAATTGTGTAGTGTATAGGATAGCACACGTATTGAAGCCATAGGCGTAGCCAGGTGACATTGGGGGCACATGCCCCCCCGAAATTTTTCAGAAATTTTGTTGATTTTTCGAGTGTAATAATTGTGTCCAGAAAATTGAGTTCAAAAAGGCAAAAACGTCAAAAATTTTCCGGCGCTTCGCGCCGAGTCTTTATTATATTTATTGTTATATAGATCCAATGAGTTCAAAAGCTTAAATTAGCTAAAATAATCGATCAATTCACATCACTTTAGTGATTTATTGCTCTATTTGTTCGTTGAATGAAACTGCGCATGCTTGTTGAGCATAACAGTAAATGTGCGAAAATGATTGTGTACCAGTTTGTCTATTCTTTGCTTTGTTTGTCTTTCTTTACAAGGACAGGACACATAATCCTATTTTAAATGAAAGGAATGGCCAAATTTTCTTATGTTTTTGCGCATTTTCTGTTTTCTGAATTATATCTTGTTAATAAGAAGGCCACAAATGGGCCTGAAAACGATAAGAACAAAATTGTCATTGATACATCTTTTTTATATCTTATTGGCAGCACCCTTTGCTGCGCTTTATACTTAGCAGAGGTCGAAAAGCGCATTTCAGCTCAGAAATCTTGTACAATGTAGGACTTCATCAATTTTAAGTGTTTTGGGCTTAATTTAGAACCGAGATTTGGCCGATTTTGCGAAAATTTTAGCGATAGTATTTAACATTAAAGTGCTTTTTTACAAAATTTTCTAGGGGGCGATTGAGCGCGCCACCGCAGCTCCCCCCGCCGTAAAATCTCGTTGTACATGTGCAGCGAGATTTTTGGGAGGACGAAAAGGAAAAAGGGTTCGCCGAAATTAATTTGTCTGTTCTGTATGATTTAAGCGGTATAAATTGTGTTTAAAGAGCTAAAACGTCAAAATTTTCCGGCGCATGGCGCTGCTGGTTATTGTTCTTTCTTTTTGTAAAGCTTCAGCATTGCGTTTAATAGCCTAAATCAGGCAAAATATCACAGAATATTAGTATTCACAGGCTACAAAATGTTAAGGACAGTAAAAGATTACTAAATTCCTTGGTGCTTTGCGCCTCTTATGATTTCCGAACTGTTTGTCAATTAAAAGACCGTAAATTCTACATGAAAACGGTAAAAATTTCAAAAATTTCCGGCGTTTCGCGCTGATTAACATTTTTGTATTTCTGATTGTCAGAAACCCATAAATTAGCTAGGCTACACTACTAAAGGTCGAAAAACTCAGTTTTATTATAGGTACATAACGTTACTAACATTCAATGCAAAATTAGTCTTAAAAAATTTTTTGTGTATGCCCCCCGAACCAAAATCCTGGCTACGCCTCTGATTGAAGCGTTGTATAGAAGATGAATGCACATATGAAGTTGACAAGTATATGATAATGAGCAGGTGGGCAGAAGTAAGGCAAATGGATTTAAATAGAATCACAGGCTAGCAAATTCATAAGAAATACGGACAACAGCTGAAATAGTAAACGTCTAAAATATTAACGATAATTATTTGAGGCCCGGTTGAGGCCCGGTGGTTTTACAGCCGGGCCCGGGCCTGCTATGACCGGCCGGGCCCGGGTACCCGGTCGATCACTGGGGGTGGGGGATCCCCCACTTAAAGTCGGACGTGCCTCGATCCCCCAAAGCCAAAAAATTTTTGACCAACCCCGATTTTCTGAAAAAAATATCGGCTTTTTCTAGGCGTCTTTTGGCCATTTTTGGCGAAAAATTGAAGGTCATTTACCGTTCTACCCTAAAAATGGACATGGGCCACCCCACCCTAAATTTCGAGCCGTTACATGTATGGTACGAGGAATGGGTTTTAGTTCAAAATGGCCTGAGGTTGGTATGCTTCTCATAAGTCCTGGTAGGGTGGATACCCCCTCATACCCCTCCAGTGTGCATGAGTGGTTAAATAAATATATTCTGTTCTCTGAAGAACCATATAAAACGAAGTAAATGCAAGCACGTTTTTAGAATATGACTGCGAATCAAAAATTTGATTTATCCAAAACAACATCATAAAATACACTTAGTAAACTGAATGATTAAATTACATACATACGAGCATAAAAGCTTATCTGATTGTACGATATGAGTACATAATTAAAACGTTGAAATATTTGTTCCGTCTAATTGATGCACAAAGTCAGGATAGGCAGGAAGCATGAACCCCAAATCCATGATGGCTGATAAATATTGCATTTTGTTGTCATCTTATTACGTGAAGAAAATACCAAAATATATTGCTTAGAGTGCTTTTCAATTTTAAGACATTTTTTAGCATTCCTGTCTTTTAAAGAACTCATTTAAAATTTATTAAATTGAATCGAAGATGCATAAAATTCAACTTCTAAAATCATGTCCGTAATCTAGGCACTTAAAGGCCAATCAATTCGGAAAATCATAATCAGATAGTTTTGACGTTTCGTGAGAATGCAATCGAAAAGCTTGTGTATATACACAAAAACTTTTGAAGAGTCCTTCTATTAACTTATCAGCAAAATCAATTCACGCTATTCTGGCTTGCCACAACATATATATTTGCATACGTGACATGGCCATGTACCTCGTTTAAAGTTCGATGCATTACCCCTCCTGCGGAGGGGTCAGACAGACACAGACATGTAACCCCACTCAAAGTTGGTCATCCCCTCATCAACCGAAGTCAGAAAATTTTTGACCCTCCCCCGACTTTTAGAAGCGTTTTTTGGTAATTTTTAGGAGCGTTTTTTTGCTATTTTGGACGAAAAATTGAAGGTCATTAACTCCTCCCCCTGAAAATGGCAAGGGATTCCTACCCATAATTTTGAGCCCTTACATGTATCGACAGAGAGGTACGTTAGGCGACTTCGAGCTTATAAAACATTTTCTGCGTTATTTTTAGAGATAAAAAAGCAGTAATGTCAATCGTGTCAAAATGATCTGAAAAATCAAAATTTTTCGGCTAGATTGATGACTATATTTTATGTCGTTAAAACTGAGATAACGCAGCCAAAATAAGTCAGAAAAAACCCCCTCAGGACCCAGATCCTGAGCATCTACGATAGGCTGACAATAAAAAAGCGAACCTCAAGTGTGCTGGATGGCAAGACTTTGATATCTAGACCTAAATCATTTTTAACCACAAAAGCTGCCGCCAATTCTAAGGCCAATGATTTGTCAGGCGGTCGCTGTTTAGCCGCAGCATTGAAAGCCTAAATAGCAACAATTGCTGTGAAATAGGTAATATTCCGATTCCAACACAACTGCGCATTTCTTATGATAAATAAAGGCTCATAAAATTAAGATGCAAATTAACAGTACAACAGAAAAATGCCAAACTTTTAAATTTGAAATTCAAGCAAAAAATCCAGTTTTTAAGCTTTCCTGTTCACTTGCTTTTAAGCTATATAAGCTACAAAAGCAAAAAATGTAAACTACAGGAAGAGGCAAAAAAGTGGTACATCATTTTCTTTGACAGCGTCAATGAAAAAAGGGAAGAAAAGCAAACAAGACAGGTACAGCCTGATAGAGAATTCAATTCAGAACAAAATGACTACTAAATTTCACGAACTGCATTGACAACACTTTCACAAGAAGTAATTTTTGCAAAGTCATCCTGATGCTAGAACAACATTGCGCAGTCGCACATGAAAGGCATCTACGGCTGCAGTATGTTTTTCAGTGACAGCTTGTGTCAATAAAGCTTTGTGCGTCATTTTAAGTTATGAAGGGTCGTAGTTATACATGGGCAGCAGCAATAAAATCCTGGGGAGAGTCCACTGGGGCCAAGCACCGAAAATTCTTTGCTGGAGTAGGTTCTAACGATTTTTCGGGTGCTCTTTCAGAATCTGAGGGTCCGCCCACATCACCATCCCAGGCCCCGAAGCCCATAGGTCTTCAAAATTGATTTCTCGTTAACATTTGCTGCAAATACACCTCAAACGTGATAATCAATAACGTTTTAATCGGATTGGTTGCAAACAGTAGGTTACAGGAAGTTTCTCAGATTTTTTGCATCCGAGCAAAAGTAGCTTTTGAGGTATATGACTTAGCTCCATCTTGTTGAGTATACAGTCCTTTCCAGGATGCAGTTTTTCCAATAACCTGAACATAAAGATTCATAAAGCCATGTTGGCGCAAACTGTCACAGAATAGCAATAATGCAGTTGTATATGAGTTTTGTTTGCGACTGCACTTTGTTGCTCTAGCATCAGGAAAACATTTCGAAAATTACTTCTTGCGAAAGTGTTGTCGGCGCATTTTGCGAAGTGTCATTTTAATTTGAATTGAATATTTTATAAAGTCATTTTAATTTGAATTTAATATTTTATAAAACTTGTTCACCTGTTTCCTTTTTCATCCGAGGTGTCTAAGAAAATGATAAACCACTTTTTTGCCTCACCCTGTATGTATAATAAGCAGTTTAATAGTAATATCTGATCACGCATTGTGCGCACGAGGATAATGCGCACAAAAGAATGCAATAAATAGCTGAAACATTTGAATTTTAATAGATTCTACACAAAAAAATTCAAATAATTTTTATCTGACAAGCTGCTCACATCGCCTAACTTCGTTAACATTTGCAGGCAAATATTAGACACAGTTATATTCAGCAAGGTCCAAGAAAGAATAGTTATAGCCATTTTTGGTGGCAGCAACACTTCTCCCTCGTCTAATGATTCAAACTCGTTGTGGCTTTTCACGCTAAAACGATAAAGAAATGCAGTTGACAATATGTAAATAGTACGCACATTACATTTAGACTTCCTAAGCCTTTGTAATGTTTTGTGAATTCAACATGTAGCATTGGAATTACGAAATTTTCGCAGACTATACATATAATTACAAAAAGCTAGCTTTAGCAGACAAACAGTATTTTATAATCTACATATAAACTTTATTTAAAACCATGGATGCATTTAATATTTTGATCAATAGGCACTCACGTTGTATGTACAAAAGTCATAAAAGAACAACGTCTGCTTATAGCAAATAGTACATATCATGACGAATGTTCCGTATTAATGGCAAGGATGTTGCGTCTCAAATTAATCGCAACGCTTTAAACTGATATTCTTGAAGCATATGACATACTTTGTAATTTGTACTAATAAAAGTATTCAAAAAAACACTTAAAGCCGCAAATGCTAGACGAAAAAGAATTTCTCATCATAGAAGCACATATGTGGTAGCATTTTTGGTATGATTACGTTTGTACATATATGTAGCTTACGCTAAAGTTTAACTCCCAGGGTCTAAATTCGTCGCCTTGAACGTGCAATGGCTCAACTAGGGGCTCCCAAACGTTGTACAATTCATTAAAATAGGAAACTTGCAGCGTCGCTGTTCCATCGATTTCTAGCGCTGTAGACCAATTGCACACCAAAGCATCAAAGCTAGAGTTTAGCAAAATCATTGGCACGGTGCCAGAGCCAACATCGGCTTCGAGTGTGAAGACGAAAGTTTTCATCGTTAAAGACAGCTGAAATGTTCGATAGACATTCATAGAAATTTCTGCTCGATTGAGAGATTTTCAAATTAATGTGTATACACGTTTGCATATTACGCGTTATACATATTATCAGCAAAGCATGGGAATTCACAGGTAGCGGGTAAAATTTAAAAGTGCCTTTTTGGGCCCAGAAATGACGGATTCGCTTCAAAACATCGTTTTTTTGGCGTATCTGACGATGCTCTATCTTTCTAGAGCACAAAAAATATAAAAAAATTTGAAAAAACAACAAAGTCGAAATGTGGTTTAAAATGAGTACTTAGGTCACCGAAAGTTCTTTTGAACAAACAGATGGCTAAAAACACTTTAAATATCACCTCTTCTATAAATTTTCCAAACTTTTGGAAAATCGCAAATTCTAGGGGCGGGGGGTAAAAAATTTATAGGGGTAGGGACGACTCATTTTTTGAAAAATTGCGCTGTTTGGCCATTTTTACATGTTTTGGCCGTTTTTGGCCAAAAATTGAAGGTCATTCACTCCTCTCCCCAATGGCCGGGGACCATACACGCACATAGGGAGGGGGTGACGAGGAGTATTACCCCTGGTCAGCCGGACAGGTACTATCCGGCTAGTCTGAGCTAATGGAACGTTTTTTGCATCATTTTTGAGGTCAAAAACAGTAAAAACGTCAAAATTTTCACAACGCTTTGCGCCAGATATGTACTTCTAAGCAGTTTTTACACAAAAAGCGCCCAAAATTAATAAATTTGTGCATTTTTTAGTGTTAAAAAACATATAATGCAGTTAAAATGGACTAAAAATGTTTTTAAAATGAGAAATTATCACGAAAAAACGTTTTACAGGCCATTTTGACCATTTTCATAGTTAAATCATCGAGAAATCGTGAACGTTAAATTAACTCTTGGATTTTTGGGATTTAATTCTCCCCCTGCCAACCCTGACCTTGTGCACCTATGCTGGGGACCCCCATCCATAATTTCGAGCCTTTACTATGTTTGACACCCGATGAACATGCAAAGCAAAAGTCATTCAAAAATGAAGTAATTCGCAATAAAATTTGATGCATGTAACCTATTTTTACCTCCTCCTGCTTCGTAACTTCAACAGGAACGTCGTCGAGCGTTAAATTTTCATCTGCTTCTTCGGCCGGAAGAACTGCGAAGAATCACCCAGCAAATCAATCATTAAAATAGCACGACAAGTAAAGTGAAGGTTGCATTGTTATACAAAGTGCCCAAAGTAAAGGTAGAGCTTAAGTGAAAATGAAAGGTCTATAGTTGAAGCAACAAAACTTGAGCTCTTTATCATACATGATCTGGGGGTTGAGTAACGCCTCCTCCTCTAAAAATCACGATTTTTCAAGAATTTTAACTTTCCAAAACATTCGTAGAAAAAGTGAAATTCTAAGCGTTTTTAGCTATGCTCTGCGCCAGATACTCATTTTTTGATTATATTTTGTTCAAATTATTTTGATTTTTTAAATTTTTTTACGCTTTATGCTCTATAAAGATATAACATAGTCATAAACGCCGAAAAATTGACGCGTATCCACCATTTTTCGAGCCTAAAAAAGGCACTTAAAAATTTCATTTCCCCCTAGAATTCCCATGCTGTGCATGTATATATAGTCCTTATCCAGCCTTAAACTCTGATGAGGTGCACAAGTCAGTATTATGTTATCAAGTTAAATTTCACCACCCTTTAGCATGCTTATTGCCAATTTCAAAACATACAATGACGTTCTGCAAAGTTAAACTCGTACATATTTATATGTTACAACATTAGCCTCAAAGCATCAGCAAAGTTTCAGGATGGCTGAATTCACAAATTTATGCGTTGAGTTCTGTGTAAATCTACAAAGATATATAGTTTCTTTTTCAAAAATTTAAACTTTCTCCAACGGCATAAATGTACATACGTACGTTATATGATTATTTTCATCAATACACTCTTCGAAATCTATTTCAATTCAAGCTGAATGATTTAAATCAGGTCTGTGAACAAACCAATGTTCAATGATTCAGAATACAGATTTACGTATTAGGCATGCTTAAAACAAGGTTAAATCTAAAAAATAAAATGTTACGGTGAACATACCTTCGTTTAAATACCAATAGTCTGTTTCAGATAATGGCTTTACGTCCCATACGTTCTTACGCACTTTCAGCTTCACTTTCTTCTCATCAACGGCCTGTTGCTTAAAAAATAATAATGCTAGTCATTCATATGTACATGCACGTAGGGTGGGGGAGGTTGAGGGGGTCTTGAGCCCCAGAATGGAAAAATGGAAAATTTTGTGGGAAATGAGGCAAAATGAAGGCCAAAAACGGATGAAAAATGGTAATTTTCTTCAAAAGTGCTTCAAATTGACCGGAAACTGTGTAATAACGTAGTTTTAACTGCATTTTAGCGCTTGCACCAGTTTTTGAGGTCATTTTGGCCCAAAAAAGTTCAATTTTTCACCCTCTCCCCAGATAGTCGTAAGCACCCCCAGATAGTCGTAAGCATGGATGCGCAGCTCGGCTGATGTGGGAAGGGGGTCAGCCGGTCTGTGGGGGTCAAGAATTGAGCTTTTTAGTCCAAAAAGACCAACAGATCTTGATCAATTTGATGCACTTTTGAAAAATGATTTCAATTTTCATCCATTTCATCCATTTTGAACTTCATTTTGCCTCATTTTTTCCATAAAATTTCCCATTAATCCATTCTGGGTTAGGCCCCATACCCCCCACGAACACGTCTGGTCGTAAGTATGTTCTTTTTGTCTATTCCACAAGGCCTCTGTGATTAAATTTCGTAATACATATATCGACTTACTTATGTAGTCGTATTTAATAATTAATTTTTACTACACAATGCACCATGTTTTTTATAGCAATCAATCGTATTGTTTGTAACCCTAGCAAAAAGGTACAATGGCAAATCTGTAAGCGCCGTAGACTACACACGAGCATACATGTAGTGATGTAGACCTCGAAATTTGTTTTTTTGCGCACAAAGGTAATATTTATGTACAAGTACATAAGGATCTATGCATCAAAAGAAAGCAAAATTGCAAAAAAAACAATCTCGGACTGAAAAGCACAAGCTGTTTTTACCGTTAAGGTTGAACAAAGGAACAAAAAATCAAGCTAAATTCGTTAAAAACAAAGCAAATTTGCTAAAAATTATTAAACGAAAGAAGCTACACATAGTTCATCATATGTTGTACGTACATATTATATATGTACATATTTATGTACATACATGTATATGTACAGTACGCGCCTGGAATTTTGCATGCGCAGTCTCCATTAACTTTTGTTGCAGTCGGATTTTGCGAGCGGACCTCAGTGGCCATTAGTGGGCCGCTGTTAAGCACTTGCAGCCGTTTGACGGACTGCTTTCGAACTACTGCGGCCATTCGTGGACTGCAGTGGCCGTTGGATGCTGACTGCAGTTACTTTACTTGTAAGTACGGAAACATGAATAGTATCGCTTGCTAGCATATTTGGGTCTTTGTCACCACATGTCGTGCGTTTCAAAAGTGTGTGAAGGGGTCAGTCCGAGAAAAAGAAGGTAAAAATAGATTGGAATTTTGTGCATAACATTATAATTCTCGTTTCTCTATTGTAATCTCATCTAAGAGACATGGGCATAAAATTAAAGAGAATAGTATTTTCTGTGTGCGATCGGTTGCATATTGCTGTGCAGCAAAGAGCATCTTAAAATTAGCTTCGGGCTGAGAGCGTTCCGCGTTTTAAAACACATTCATGGCCAATAAATAGTAAAAGATTTAAAAAATCATAAGCCCGAAATCCTCTTTTGCCATTGGTTATATGATTTTAAAAAGCGCATCTTTTCGACTAAATCAAAATTAGCAATAAAAATCAAAGCAAATGCTCTCATTTTTTGGAGGAAAAGTTTTTTCAAGAGGGCATTTTCCGTCTTATACAAACCATATTTTTCACTCTTATATTGCAAAATTGGGAAGGAGAGAATGAATAGTGACTGTAAGGTCTAAGCCAGGGTCGTAACCATGAGGGGGGGCGGGGGGCTCCCCGAAATGAAAACATAATTTTTTTAAAAGCAAGGGGGACCCTTTGCTTTTTCTTTCGGGTGAAGTGAAACGGATTGTGGACAGCCATAATGCGTTTGCGTTTTCAGCACACTTTTAGCTTCTAAACTCAAAATTTTTCGGCGCTTCGCGCCGGATTTTTTATGTTCTATCTTTTTTCTTACCTTATAAGCCCAGATTTCACTTAAAAATAGCGAATTTGTCAAACGCGCCGAATTTTGCTCCATCTTTTTTCTTAGCATAGACGCCCAGATTTTACTTAGAACTAGCAAATGTGATCAAAATTTCGGCGCTTCGCGCCGGATTTCTTGCCGTATCTTTTCTTACGCTTAGACGCCCAGATTTTACCTAAAAATAGCGAATTTGTCAAAAAAAATTTCGGCGCTTCGCACCGGATTTCTTATGCTCCATCCACTGTTTTTTTTTTGTACGAGACAAAGATTTTGAGGCTCGTACAAAGATTTTCGGAGCCATCTTTGTACAATGTACAAAGACTTTTTGGGGCAAAGTAATAGTAATTTTAACGTTTTTTTTGAGTATTTTTTAGCAAAATTTCTAAAAATTTTCGGCGCTTCGCGCCGAGTATCATAATTACATTCTATTTAGCTCCAGGCGCGGGCATTAAACACTCCAAAATCTATCTGTAAGCATCTTTGTACAGATTGAAGCATCTTTTACATCTATTTCCACTGTTTTATAAAGATTTTATGCAGAAAAAAGAACTATTAAACAACTGTGCACTGTTTTCTGCCGTTTGAAGATAAAATGGACTCTTTTATCTTTGCGTTGCATTAAATTCATTAGCAAATTGGTGTCTATTATGAGATTCAGTCAGCACATTGCAACCGCTTATTATTTATAATTGTGTAGCACAAGTCATTTTAACTTGCTGAGTCGAATTTTATGTGTAATTTCAACCTAAGTCTCATGAAAATTTTGGCGTTTCGGGCCGAACTAATGTAACCAGCTGAATTTAGGACAAAGTTACACCTTTTGCGAAGCGTGCGGGTCACGGATAACAATCTAGTAGTATGTAAAAATGTGTACATATAATTGCATATCTATACGGTATATGTACAAAAAAATTTTCGCTCGTACAAAGACTTTTCCGGGGATCTTTGTACATGTACAAAGAGGCTCGTACAAAAAAAAACAGTGGCTCCATCTTTTTTTCTTACCTTAGATGCCCAGATTTTACTTAAATATATCGAATTTGTCAAAGAATTTCGGCGCTTCGCGCCGATTTATTATTTTCTGAATTAGTTTTCTTTACAAAAACTGCAAAATTAAATGCAGAGAAAAGAATTTCGAAATGTTTTGGAGTCAAGCTTTAATTTGATATTGAGAAATTAGTCATACCGATAGGTTAAATGATAGATTTTTGATATCCAAATTTTAAATCAAGCGCGAAAATTTTTAAATTTTTTAAATTTTTTACTTCACCATGGAATAGCTCTTAGTCGACAAACGCTCAAAAAATGCCATTATTTTCGCGTATCTCCTAATGGTTCCCGAGATATAGAACTTCAAAAATTTTGCCCCCCCCCCCCGAAATAGAATCCTGGTTACGCCCCTTGTCTAAGCTGAATATAAAATTTAAAAAAAATAGTGAAATACAGATGACAAATAGTTTTGCAAATTAATTGTACATCATGCATAGTGCGCTGAGTTATTTTGGTTGCAATATTTCGATTTATTCCCACTTAAGTTAAGTCGAAATTCGACGCTCGGTTACTACACTTTTTGCGCAGTAGATTCAAGTTTTAGGCACAGTCTGTTGCAAACGCCAGTCAATTCGCTATCTGATCAGCATAATTTATGGTCCTCAGTCAAACAAAAAGTAGGGAACGCGAGCGAAATCTTTTTGAGCTTGTGTTAAAATATCATGAGGTAAAAATTTGTTGTCGTATTTTCAAGCTTTGCAGGTGCATGTTCGCTGAATAGAATAAATACAAAATGGTAGATACGCATATAAAGTACTTTAAATGAACAAGAAAAATTGCGAAGGAAGTTGGGTGGTCAGAATAAAATTTGCGCGAAATAATAGAACGGGCAATATTTTTTTAACTATATGCTTGCCTGAGGAGACAGACATTATATGATGTATTTCCCTTCTGAATTGAATATATTATTGATGTACATATATTGTATCTGAATAAATGAAAAAAGCGAAAATACAAAATATCTTGGAAAGCGGATAATCAGGAGCTTTTTATCAATTCTGTATTTTGAAGGCATTATGATATTCATTATTCAGTTTATTTTAACAAAAATTTTAAGACGTACAATTAATCGCAAAACTATTTGTCATCTATATTTCACTATTTTGTTAAATTTTATGTTTAGCTTAGACCTTACAGCCACTATTCATTCTCTCTTCAAAATTTTGCAATATAACAGTGAAAAATATGGTTTGTAGAAGAAGGAAAATACCTTTTTGAAAACCTTTTCGTCCAAAAGATAAGAGCAATTTGCTTTGATTTTATTGCTAATTTTGATTTAGTCGAAAAGATGCGCTTTCTAAAATCATATAACTAATGGCAAAAGAAATTTCGTGCTTATGATTTTTAAATCTTTCCTTCTTTAATGGCCATGAATTTGTTTTAAAACGCGGAACGCTCTCAGCCTGAAATTAATTTTAAAATGCTCTTTTGCTGCAGAGCAATATGCAATCAATCGCACACAGGAAATACTATTCTCTTTAATGTTTATGTCCATAATCTCTTAGATGAGATTCCAATGGAGGAAACGAGAATTATAATGATATGTACGAAAATTCCAATCTATCTTTACCTTTTTTCTCGGACTGGACCTGTTGCACGCACACACTCTTGAAACGCACGCATGCGGTGCGACAAATAATGCAATATGCTATGTAGCAGCGATACTATACATGTTTCCGTACTTAGAAGTAAAGTAACTGCAGTCAGCATCCAACGGCCACTGCAGTCCACGAACGGCCGCAGTTGTTCGATAGAAGTCCGTCAATCGGCTGCAAGTGCTTAACAGCGGCCCACTAATGGCCACTGAGGTCCGCTCGCTAAAATCCGACTGCAACAAAAGTTAATGGAGACTGCGCATGCAAGAATTCAAGGCGCGTACTGTATATGTGTTAAGTTAAGACATTTAATAATAAGACTCGGAAAATGATTCAATCAATTATTTTGCAGTAAATCTTAAAGCACGATAGAAGAAGGATCGACAGTCAACACATAACTCTGAAACAAAGATTGACACGAAATAAAATATTGAAGTCAAAAAAGCACATAATGCATTCTTTCCAGGAGAAAAACCAAAGGTACATAAATGCAGCAAAGGCTTCACATACTTGCGCTACAGCCATTCCTGTAGACACTGCACTTAGTAATCGAATTATCGACGGCGATATCCGCAAAAAAATTTCAGAAAGAATTATTTCTATCTGTTGACCGCTATCTGGATCATCGCGCTGACTTAAGGTAATTTGGCACGGATTAAGCACCTAAATATATGTACACATTATAGATTATTTCAATGAAACATAAGACCAACGTCGGAGACGAAACAAAAAATATGGAAAAATTGGAAAAATGGAATAACACATAATAAAAGCATGTTTACCTTACATATCAATCACATAATGCAACTAGGTGTGTACTTGATTCTTGAATAAGATTCTACAAAAATGTGTGCGGAATATAAATTCATATTCGAGCTGGAAGGAAGCGCTAAATATGTTCTATTTCATCCATATTCTGCTTTAATCAACACGCTATTTTTACTTATCTTAATCATCAATTGAGAGAAAGTTAGTCCAATTTAAAACCAAACGTTAAACATGTTATGTACATTTACATATGTACAAGTCAACAGTATAAAACTTTAACAGACAGGCCTCAAGGCTTAGCAATTCTGCAACTGGACGACTAAAAAATCTCCGGCAGACATGCACAGCATGGGAATTCTGGGGGAGACGGGGGTATGAAATTTCAAAGGGTCTTTTGGGTTTAAATATAGTCACACGTTGAAAACATCGTTGTTCGGCGTTTCTGACGATGCTCCATCTTTCTAGACTATAAATAGAGGAAAAAATTTCGAAAAATAAAAAATTTGAATAAATTGAACGAACGAAAAATAGTCCGAATGTGAGTATATTGGCGCCGGAAACTTCACTTTTGAGCATATATGTATGTAGCAGCTAATAATTTGAAGGAAGGTGGGGGATAACTAGCAATTTTTGGTTAAAAACGGCCAGAAACGCCTAAAAACGACCAAAAAATTCGATTTTTTTTCAAAAACCGTGAGGTCGAAAATTTTCTGACTCTGAGGGGATGGGGGGACGTCCGACTTTAGGTGGAGGGACCCCCATACCCTCTTACATGTATGCTTTTGAGCAATTAAATAGCTAAAAACGCTCGAAGCAACACCTTTTCTACGGATTTTCCGAAAATTTTGGAAAATAGCGAGTTCTGGGAGAGTTAAAAAATTTTTGGGCGGGGAGTAAAAAGTTTTCTGGGGGAGTGAAAACCTTAAAGCCCCAGATAATGTATGGTCTCCAGCATTTTAACTTTATGAAGCCTAATTAACCAGAGCCAAATTGATTAAAAAATTTTCTCATGCGATATGTCGAGCTCGAAACAACCAACTTTGAGTGGCTAACTCTTCAACCCTGTTACATCTATCCATTCATGTAACGGCTCGAAATTGGGGAGGTCCCGGCCATTTCTAGAAGGGGGTAAATGACCTCCAATTTTTAGCCAAAAACCGCCAAAAAACAACCAAAAAATTCAATTTTTTCCAAAAATCGAGGGAGGGGGTCAAAAATTTTCTGGCTTCCAAGGGGGGGGGGTGCGGGGACGTCCGACTTTGGGTGGGGGAGATCCCACATCTTCCCTATTACGTGTATGCCTATATTCCTCCGAAATGGTAAAAGTAGAAAATTTTCTAAAGGAAATAATGCAAAATTAAGATCAAAAATGGTTGAAGTTCAAGATTTTTCAGCAAAAAAAGCTTGAAATTGACCTATGAATTAATGGATTAATTAGATTAGGAAACTATACAATTAATGTAGTGTTTGCAATGTTCTGGTATTTGTATCAGTTTTTGAGGCCGCTTCAGGTGAAAAAAAGTTCGCTGATTGACCCCAAATCCCATACGCTTTTCTGATGAATAAAACACCAGAACGTGCATGCACATTATGTTAAAATTTACATCTGAAGTTGCTTCGAAAATACACGCCTACGATTCTGCTCAACTTACATGCTTCTTATTCTTATTACGGGAGGCCAAATCGTAATTCGAGGAGAATATTTCAAGGTTATTCACACCACCTTCAACTTCCATATGATCGGCGGATTGTTTCAAGGCAATCTTGACGTCAAACTTAAAAGATGAATATTTTGCAAGAAACCGATCAAAAAGGTTGATTGGGCAAACTGCTAAACATTTTACATGCAAAATAAGAGCCAGTGTGTCCTCCGGCTTCGTGGAATCTTCGACAAGCAGCAC
This sequence comes from Mermis nigrescens, assembly GCA_036768485.1. NCBI lineage: Eukaryota > Metazoa > Nematoda > Enoplea > Mermithida > Mermithidae > Mermis > Mermis nigrescens. The sequence continues at coordinate 157,258 of JAVLUZ010000778.1, forward strand.
TTCCGGGTTTTCAATGGCCAATTTAACTTCCATGGTACCAGCCGATGGTTCTTGTTTAATTTCGGGTTTGACCTTGGCGGCTACAACGATATTAAATATATGATTCGAGGGTATATGTATAAACTAATGTTTAAAACTCAAGTAGGTAATTAAAAAGCTAATCGGATATGATTAAAAAGATTCAAAAAATGAAGAATCGTTTTGAAATTGTATTTCTATAACAGTACATACGTATGTATGTTCCGTTTGAAAAAATTTTTCAACAAGCTGTTTACCTAACCGGTCAGTACGTTTTTACAGATATTTTAACATTATGTAAGCGCAGAAAACTTGCAGACTTGTTTACGCACATGGGCGCCGGGGTCTGGACCCCCCATGAGAATTTGAAGAACACTGAAAGAACGATAAACACTCAAAAATCGATAGATTCATTTGAATTTTGGTGCTGTTTTTGGCGACCTTGCATCATCTAACCTCCAAGAATTTGGTTGCTGTCCAAGCATGCCTAATTTATTTACCTTTTATTTATTTATTCATTCATATTTATTTATTTGATTAATTTTTTATTTATTTTAATTTTTATTATTATTATTATTATTATTTTTATATTGATGACTTTCTGTTATTATTGTGTATCTTTTTTCATGCTAGTGCCTACGCTAAATTTCGCCAATTTTTCTCAGTCGGTCCAATACATAGAGATAACTTACAGTCCTTCAAGGAATCTTGTGCGTAGCGAACGATCTCTTAATCGATGTAAATCGACTAAAACTAGAGGTACACCGGTGCCGCTTTTTTTGGCAGTGCCGTTGCCAATATAATGCTATACTTTGTATATGAGAATATGTTTAAGGGTGGGGGTTAAAAAACAATAATACAGCTATGTTTCGTAATGCGCATATGTACACATTTTTGTTCATGTTCACGTAAGATCCACCAGCTTTTACCATAGTAAGCTTTCTCTGTTATCATTTTTCCACCGCATATTTATGTTGTAAAGCACGAAAATTCCGAGGGCGAGTCTAAAAACTAACCTTTTGTTGGGCATAAAAGAATATGTAGTTAATTATGCTTTAAAAACACTATTTTTACATTTCTTCCCTAAACTTTCCTTTCTTTCATAATAATATATATAATTAATCAAATTTTGAAAAAATTAAATGCAATTCAACGATAAATGGTCCAAAATGACTATTTAGAGCAAAGGATTGAAAAAATTAATGCACCTGAGCTAACAGATGAGTGGAAAGCGTAACATCGTATTTTCTACAGCTTTTTAAAATCAAAAGTTCTGCAGGAATCAGCCGCATTTTCCTAGAGTTGAGCTAGCAACTATTGTCCAGGAATAAAGCGCCCTGAAGTACTTCCCCAAGAAATATATTCGCTTGTAACCATGCGTGTCGGTATTCTGTCAACTCCAATTGCTTAAAACGCCAACTTTAGAGTTCAAAACATCAGAATTTTGTTTCCAAAGAATTATTTTATTGATTGGATAAAATTCTACCATGTCATACAGTCAACTTTTGCTATAGTTTAGCAATATTTTACGACTTGCGTGCAGAATGAGTCAAAATCTCAATGCCACCACTGCAAAAAATGTAATAATTATTGACGAATCGAGTATTAATGTCTGCATCTGAACATAATTCAACACTAGAGAAAAACGCTAAATTGGGAAGATTGTTTTGTAAATAAAGACGAGATGATAAGCAACAATCTTCTTCTGTATTATTAGTTGGCACCGGTGCCGGAGCCCAGCTGGCACCGGCGCCGGTGCCGGTGCCAGTCCCATCCCTACTAGAAACATCGTCTAAACTGAAGCGACGATCATATATGTATGTATGTATGTTGATATAGTTTATGCACAATAAACAAACGCTACAGAAGAATCTAAGAATTAAAAATTAAAAGTTGAAAATCTAAATCTAAGAATCTAATCTAATCTAATCACAATAAATCTAATCTAATCGAATCTAATCTAATCTAATCTAATCTAATCTAATCTAAATCATAATTAACTAAGCTAATCTAACTGTCTAAGTGCAAAATATCTAGCAACCACTTCCTTATAAGCTAACAAATTCGTTTTCATGCAAGAGATTTCATAAAGAATAAAAAATAAATAAAAAAATCAAAAAATGCATTCCGCTTGCTTCTTTTTCCCTATTCTGCGCCTTTTGAACTTTAGCCGCTTGCACGGAAGCCGGTTGGACGACGTTGATTTGCTGATCCGGCGGAGTAGCCGGAGGGGCTACGAATTGCAACAATGCACCCAAAAATTCCGGACAAACGCAAAAGAAAAACGGTCGCATTTTAATGTCGGCTAAATAACCAGAATGAGAGAACAACAGTACAGTATGACCCTAACAGAAAATAAGTAGAAGTCAAATGATAAAATATTGCATACTTGGAATAAATATTTATGATTATGTACTTAATCTCGAACAGACGAAGAGAAGTATATGCAAAACCTGACTTTAACTTACACAATTATATAGGGAGGCCCACTTATATCTATCGTGGATTTTGTTTTTTAATACCTTTCTTGATTTTGATCATTACTATACGAAATTTCGTCATCATATGAACAGCCCATTACAATTTTATGTCTTAGTTTTTCATGTCATAATTGCTAGTAGTTTTCATTTTATAAGAAAAATCCATGGCCTACACATTTGGTGATCGCGCAAAAATTGCGGCGTCCTGAATGAACAAAAAGTGTTGTCACGCTTCTGCATAATTTTAGTAACGGCATAAAGTGTGAATCACTATGTACCACAAACTTTTGATAAAGAAAGATTCTGTTCAATTCGATAAAAGAAAGCTAGCCAGCCGATGCTTTTTGTACATTCTTAGCTCGCGCAATTTTCGCACGAGCACTGATTGCGTAGGCCACAGATTTTTTCTTTTAAATAAAAACTGATGAGAATTATGATCTGAAAAACTGCAACATAAAATTCTACCGTTTTAATCATATGACAATAAAATTTCGCACAACGGTGCAACGGTGATCGAAATTGTGAAAAACGTTTAAAAAAATGATCGATAACTGGGATACCCTGTACACACGTGCAATACGGCAAGGAACTTTTGTTTAGTGTTGCGCTATTCGTCTATCCTGTTTTGCAAAACAGAATCCCAAAAAGGCACAGCATAAAAACAGGGTACCTAATGCTAATATTCAAATATGTACATTCGCCTATATCTTAAAATCAATAAGATGACCGAAAAAATCGACGGCCATTATTACTGCGAGATAAGGCGAATAATGTATGCAAAATTAATGGAATTTTTTGAGGATATGAGAAGCATGAGCACTGCTTTTTTAGCGCGGCGACAAGGAAACCCGTCCTGCGCTAATGAGATATTTCGTACATCAGCGCCATGCGTAAAAATTTTTGGATGAAAAAGTAGAAATTAAAACATTTTTATGGCATTGTTGAAGATTTTCAATTTTTGCGCTTCGCGCTGAATTAGTTAAAAATGTATTATTTCTGTTTCCCCATCACCGTTTTTTCGTTTCATCATCAGCTAGTACGTACAGTGCTCGCCACGAATGTTTATGTTTTAATATGCTCCATAGGATGATAGAGCTTGTTAAGGGATATATGTTTAACACGTCGGTCGTGCGTGGGCGGAAATAGGACAGACGTGTTAAAGATATAACCCTAACAAGCTCTAAAAGCTTATTAAAGCGTAAACATTCATGGCGAGTAGTGTATCTGCTTTAGCAACATTGCAGAAAGGGAACTCTTGTTTTTGTGGCGCTTGCCGCCGTATTAATTGTTTTCATATCATCTTTGTCTTCTAAACAGCCCAACCTCAAGCTAGACATGGAGAAAATGCGAAAATTTGTGGCGCTCTGCATCTAATTATTGAGTTTTTGTACTGTTTTACTTTGTAATATTCGGAAATTGAATGCAAAGATAGCTTGAAGAAATCGATCAGTCTAGCATGGACCAGAAAATGAGAAATCACTTGTTGACAATAATAGCTTTAACATTAGACTTTTGTATGAGTTGGAAGTGATGAAAATTTTTCAAAATTATTTTTTCAATCTAATGACAGCAATGTATAGAGCTCACTGGAAAAGGTTCAAAAATGCCCTTATTCTTGCCTATCTCCTGACAATTCTACGTTTTTTCGTGCGCTAATGAGACTCCGCGCGCAAACGCGCAATCCTGGCCATTAGCAGCCGCGCAAATGGGGGTGACACTAAAAAACATCGAGTATGAGTAGAGCAAATGAAGTTAAGTAGAGCCCACACCTTAATAAGCTAAATGAAATTCTCGTATTTAACGTATTAGGAGTGGTTCGTTTAAAGCCACTCATTTCATTATTCGCCTTTATGTACGTACATCAGTGTTTTTTTGTACAAGGCCCCTTTGTAAATGTACAAAGATGATTCCAAGTCTTTGTACCTTTTGTACATGCAAATTGTCAAGTACTAGCGCTTACAGAGTGGTACAACACAGGTTTTTTGACCTTTGGTAGTGTGTTTTAGCCAATTTCTGAGCTTCTGACAGCAAAAAAACTAAAAATTGCCTCAAAACTGCGCGGAGCGCCGAAAAATTTGACATTTTTCCTCTTCAAATACAAATTTGATCATTATAAAGATATATAGAATAGACAATTGCTCGTTTCGGCGCGGAGAGCCGAAAATTTTTAGGAATTTTACATTTTTCACAGTTTTTATCATCCCGAAAATCTTTGTACATGTACAAAGACGGTGCCAAAAAATCTTAGTATACCGGAAAAATCTTTGCCCAATACGAAAAACCGTGACGTATGTACATGCATGCGTACACATAGGTATATAAACGATATACAAGCAATACAATAACTTACCCAATTGATTTCCTTTTGCGCTCTTTGCATACTTAATGTCCAAAAGATTGAAGCCCTGTTGCAATACTTCATCTTTTTTATCCATTAATCTGCACAAAAATATAAAATGAGATAAAGCACAAGACATGTACCTATATCTGTGAAAGTTATGTGTATGTACATAAATAAAAACTACGATTAGTGAAAACGCCAAATAAAAGAGAGAGAGTATGGCATTTTGCGCGAAAGCAAATATGCACACTGGATAATAAACTATAAGTTGAGCAAGATCGAAACATGGACTTACTGCATGTGCTCACAATTCGAAGATACATAGGCAGGCCCATATCCAGGATTTCGGGAGGGGACCGAAATTTGGCGGTTAGACATCTCCAAAACCGTACGGCAAAAATTTCAGAGAATTTCACTCTATTTCATACTCATATTATACAAATATTAGGGATGCAACGGGTATTGAACTTTAGTGTATTCGGGTTCAGGTAGTCAAGCTCACTTATTCGGGTCCGGGTTCGGGTACCCAAATCAATACCCGATTGGGTTCGGGTAGTACAGTAAACATACACGCATAACAAACTACTGTATTTTATAATAGCATATTTCTTAGTTGTCAGTACACCATCATATTAATGTCAAAATCAAGCTAACACAGTTGTTGAGCGCCTATTAGACATATGCATATGGGGGCTTGGGGGTTTATTGATCATTAAATATAAAATTTGATGAAGGCAAGGAGCGAAAAATAGGACAAACATGGGTAAACAAAATAGCCTTGAGGAGTGAAAAGGTATAGCTTTCGTGCTCTAGTGTTTATTCCAAGTTTCGAGGTCATTCAAGATGGATAAAGCCTAGAAATTTAGATAAAACTGAAATTCACTTATATACCTTTATTTGTAAATGGTTAAAATCTGTAAATATTTATAAAAATACAAAACAAGAGTATTACAAATTTAAATGTTTACCTTGTTATTCCGCTTATTCCCACCCTACAATCGTCCATTATCATGCTACGCAAATATACGTCGCTATTCATCGAGCCGTCATCCTTCATGTCGCCGCTAACCGAAATTCGACTAATTTGGATGCCAGCAAAAGCCTTTGCTCTATTTCGCTCAGATAGCCCTTTTTCCTGCGTTTGAACAGACGAATAAAAAACAGGACAGAATCAAGAAAATTATCGAGTTAAAAATAAGGTATTTAAGGAAAGTTGTGATTCGCCGTTTTATATACACATTCAGGCCCGCATTAAGGGAAGCGGCTACCGGAAATGATAAATAATTTTTAAAGCACACAAGGATCTACCAGAGGGAAAAATGAAAAATTCTCGAAGTTGGCCCAAAACACCACCAAACAGGTTTTAGCGTACTTTTGAGCTATTAAACTCAAAATTTTCTCGCGCTCCGCGCCGGATTTATTGTTTATCTATATTTATTGTCTTCTAGCCCGCCCAAAACTGCTTAAATTTGAGTTAGACATGTAGAGCATGTCTAATTTATCCGGCGTTTCGCGCCAAATCATTAGTTTTATGTATTCTTTTTCTTTGTAAATCATAAAGATTAAATGCAATGAGAAACAGTTATTTAGATGATTTAAAGGATAGATTTGTATAATATAAGCATGAAATACGGCGAAAATTTTTGAAATGTTTCCTTGAAATTCTTCTTCACCATTGTATAGAGCTCATCGAGATACGCTAAAAAACGCCTTTATTTTGGCCCATCTCCCAATGGGTCTCGAGATGTCTGACCTCAAAATTTTCGCCCCCCTGCGAAATAAAATCCTAGCAACGGGCCTGTACATATCAATATAATTATCAGGAAAATATAAGAATCGGAGAAGGAATGTACAAACATTACATGTCATGCATAGTAGGGATGTTCCGGTTCCAGGTTTTTCGAAAAAATCGGTTCCGGTTCGTTCTGGAAAACAAGAATTTCGGTTCCGGTTCCGGTTCGGTTGCTTCAACTAGAGAACCGTCGGTTCCGGTTCCGGTTCTCGGTTCCCGTGTTAAAGTATATACGCTCTCGATAGCTTGACTTCACTAGAACATGTGACGATGTAATCGAGAGATGAATTATTCAGGAAGTCGTTTCTATCTGGCAACTGCACGTTCAAATAAGTTTTACGTCTAGTTGACAATTTACTTAAAAATCACTGAATATTATCTATGTGTTTCTTAATTGGAGGCTTATACGAAATCGAAATGCTTAATTCATGACGAAGATCTGCTGCAATGGTGGAAAGAGAAGTCGAAGAATTTGCCGATTCTCGCGTGTATAGCTAAGCAGTATCTTGCAGCCAGTGGCGGATATAGGATTTTCCTAAGGGGGCAGTATCCCAACTTTTCCAAAAACAGTCGAAAATTGGTCCAAAAATTTGCCCTTAACGCGCGAAACAGCGTTTTTTCGGCGTCTTACAATGTATACTTTTACATTAAATCACTTTTGACGCAATATTTTTTCTTAAAATTTTAAAATTTTCGACAATTTTGTGCTAAAAATCACTAAAATTCTTTGACTTTATCAGAATTCTGGCGCGAAGCAGTTTTTTTTGTACAAGGTCCGTTTGACATGTACAAAGATGATCCCCAAAAGTCTTTGTACATTGTGTACACACAAATTTTTGGGTACTATAATATGATACAGTAGCGATTTTAGTGTGGTAAAAACGAGCTGTGCCGGGGCCAGGCTGGCCGGCACCGGGCGGGGCCAATGTTAGAGTTGATTATAATCGAGAAAATTGATAATGTTTTGGGCGGATTTACCTTCAAACTCAATTTCAAGCAAACCACAGATCTTGCTAATTCAAATCTTTATTTCACTATGTCAGATTGGTGAAAATTTCTGATTAATAATCAAAATTGAAATATTTTAAATTGTAATTCATATAGACGAGCATTTCCAGCTTGCTTGGTAGCAGACAGCTACGTCTATCAGAACAAATAGAATAGTAAGCCTGAAAAAGTGCAAAGTAAAGCACATTGAAAAACGCATCCAAGTCAGAGGAGTTGAATCCATACATGGGCAGCTCGAAAATTCTAGGGAGTCCAAAATTCAAAAAAGTGCCTGATAATATATGGTAGAGCGAAAAAAACACCCTTTTCTCGCGTTTCTCAATGAGAGCTATCCATTAGCATAAAAAAACCGCAGAAAAACAAAAAAAATTCTGAAAATCAATTTCTGGGGGTCTAGTGGATTTTTTCGGGGGGGGGATGTGAATTCTGGGGGGGTCTAGATCCCCCAATGCCCATGTTCTGTTATATCTTGTAATCCCAACAAATATTAACGCTTGACGTGCATATCTACAAGCAAGAATATATGCATAGGTACATATAAGGGGTAGGGCAGGGTCGTACTATGAGCATGTTAAAGCACGCTATTATTGGCCCCGGCCAGGCCCCAGCCCCCCCGGCCCCGGCACCGAGGCCTAGGCCCTGGCCCCAGCCCCGGCAAAAAAGGCGGCCCCGGCACAGCTCTAGTAAAAACATGAGTTGTTCGACTTTTGGTAGTGTATTTCAGCTAATTTATGTGTCTCTAAGGGCAAAAATCACTAAGAATCGTCTTGAAACGGCGCGAAGCGCCTGAAAATTTGACATTTTTCCTTTCGAAATGCAGTTTCTGTAATTATAAAGATAAATAGAGCACACAATCAGTCATTTCGACACGAAGCGCCATAAATTTCTGCCTATTTTAGACCTTTTCAGTAATTTTTGTCTCTCCAAAAATCTTCGTACATGTACAAAGACGGTCCCAAAAAGTCTTTGCATATCGGGAAAAATCTTTGCCGAATACAAAAAAACCGTGGCACGAAGCGCCGGAAATTTTGTGAGATTAAGACGGATAGACGTCAAGAAGCATGATTTACAGCTTGATTTACTGTATTTATAGCATCTGATGCGAAACATCGAAATTTTTAATTGAAAATAGGAGAAAACTATGCAAAAATAGCTGTTTCTGCTGCTAAAATTGTTTTGAAACCTACATGAACAGAGAATAGCTTCCAGGTGGCGAAGAAAGTAAATAAATGTCAGTAATAGGTATCATCCGGCGCGTAGCGCCGAAAAAATTTGAAAATTATGGTCACTGAGGGCCAAAAAATAATTGCAAATTGTATATACATTCTTTATCTCGCCAAATATTTTTGCAAATGGGGCAGCCCCCCCGCCCCCTTAGATTCAACCCCGCTTGCAGCGCCAGCTACAAGCGTTCCATCGGAACAGCTGTTCAGTTGCACTGGAATCATTTACGACCCTCTCAGAAACAGGCTACATGGCGAAAAAGCAGAACGACTGTTATTTTTAAAATATAATTTACCCGGAACAATACTAAGTTTTAGTCTGTAAACTTTTGGGTAATAATAGGTTGAATTGCTGCTTTATGTCTTCACTAAATTTTCTGAAGTTCGATTTTTAACTCTAATTTTAAAAAACCGATAACCGACTCCAAAAAAGATCGGTTCCGGTTCCGGTTCTCAGAAAATCAAAAAATCGGTTCCGGTTCCGGTTCTTAGAATATCAAAAAATCGGTTCTCGGTTCCGGTTCCAGTTCAAAAAAATGGTCGGTTCCAGCCGGTTCCGGTTCCGGTTACACCGGCACATCCCTAATGCATAGGTAATAATGTACAGTGGTCGCCATGAGAATGACGCGCCATCACCCTCAGATTCATATTGGAGCTGCGCCGGGGCCAGGCCTCGCCTCGGCCCCGGCGCCGGGGCCTCAGGCCCCGGCCCCGGGCCAATGTTAGAGTTGATTATAACGTAGAAAATTCATCCATTATAATTCTGAGGGTGATGGCGGTCATCTTCCATGGCGATTACTGTACAATGTCAAGCGCATATACATGTAACACGAATAGGAGATACCCCTCACTCAAAGTTGGTCTTTTCCCGATCCCCAAGGTCAGAAAAGTTTTGAACCCCCTCGATTTTTGGCAGAAACTTAGTTTTTTAGCTATTTTTAGGTTTTTTGCCATTTTTGGTTAAAAAACTTAGTCATTCAACCCCGACCCCTAAAAATTGCCGGGGACACAGATAAATTTTTGAGCCGTTACGTAATCAAACGTATGCACCACAAATCTACCGTCAAAACATCAATTAAGGTACTATCGAAGTGGTAAAGCTTCCTAAGTATCAGAGCTTTTCTTGATTTTCATAAAAAATATTCGAAGTATAGGTGAACAGAAGTAGCACTCCTTTTCGCAACTTGATAAATAGGCAAGTTTAAGCTAAAATTGCAAAATTGCAACTAAAAATCTAGAAAATCTGAAATTAAGCGAGAGTCATGGGTGGTTTAAACACCAACTAATTGAAAAGAAAACATCCGAAGTATGTACGCTTCGCCATATCTACTACAGATTACATTTTACAGTGGAGAGAAAATAATCAGAAATAGTATATTAGGTAACATTACTTACCAAATTAGACGATCCTAAGTACAAGAAGGCGCAAATCTCTTTTATGTCGAAATTGAATCTTATTTTAGCCGCGCCGACCGGTTCTTCGACGGTCTGATGCGTTTCAGCGGTAGCCACGCGGTCCTTTGGCTCCGCCTCTTCTCCTTCCTCTACGGCTGGTTTCTGTTGCTCCAATTGTTTCGGCCTCGAGACGGGCTCAGGGGGCGGACCCTCAGCTAAATTCTCGTTTAACGTCTTCATCAGCATACCGTAATCTTCTTGACTGGCTGTGAACTAAAAGCATTAAAATGCAAAAGTTCATTGGCAGACACACGTGATCATGGAGGAGTTTTGGGGGTTCGACCCCCTTGGCAAAGATTTCAATTCCCCTTCAGAATTCGATATGTTCCGAAAAATTGCAAAAATTCGTAGAAAAGGTGTTGTTTTAAGCGTTTTTTGCTACCTGTTTGCTTAAAAGTGTCAAATTTCGCGCTTCGCGCCGTACAACTATTTTGGAATATATAATGCTGGATTTGATACAATTTTTCTAATAATTTTTCGAAATTTTTTGTTTTTATAATCTGAAAAGATAGAGCATTATCAGAAACGCCGAAAACGCGTATTCGCCTTTTTTGAGCGAAAAATCGCTTTACAAGTTCACCCTCCCCAGAATTCCCATACTGTGCATGTTTGGAATGCAGCACTACCCTGAGGATAGCGGTATGTAAGCCAAGTTTTGCACAAATAGACGAAAATAATTCTGTAACTTCGTTATTTAAGGGTAGAATAGAGGTTTTCGTGTTTTCCTGAATATAATTTTATTCGGAATTATACTTTTGGTGCAGAAATTTTCAGAAAAAAATTTCGAAAAAGTTAAAAATTTATAGAATCTTTACTAAAAGCCGTATAAATTATGCTGAAATCCCTAAGTTTTTACCCCCAAAATCTGTGCAAGACACGTGAAATCTCCGTCGTCTGTAAAATTATTTATGAAGAATGTGACTACCAGGCCGACGCGTCGAATATTTAAAAAATATGCTAAATTATGACCAAAAATCATCGCGAAAATGTATTTATGTATATGTACGTTATCTCGACAACAACGTAGGGCCATTGAGAAAGGACCGCCCCATCCCCTCAAAATCGCCCTTGCAACAATTGCATCAGTCAGATATAATGATAAAGATAAGTTTGTAAAAAGGCGAGCACGCATAATAGCATGTGCTTGAGAAATGGCCTGTATATATGTACGTTAACCTAACATAAAGTGCACACAGACCGAATAATCTTGCAGAACTTAAAAGCACGTAGTAATGCTTTGAAATTCGAGTGAGCTAGAGCCAGCCATTTGGGGGTGGGTTATTTGTGGTTTAAAAAATTAAAAATAGGCTTAAAAAGCAAGTTTTAGTACAAAAATCACAGAAGGTAAAAAAAGTCAACCTATCTGATACGAGGGCGGCTGTTTCTGGATGAGGGATATCTCATCCTTCTCTCTCTTCTTGAATACATACATATATACAATGTACATACATGTAACGGTTCGAAATTTTGGTTGAGGGGGTCCCCGGCCATTTCTAGGAGGAAGGGGGGGTAAATGACCTCCAATTTTTAACCAAAAGAAAACATAAGAACGACCAAAGAAATTCAATGTTCTCCAAAATGGGGGGTCAAAATTTCATGGCTTTGGGGGACGGGGGGACGCCCGACTTTGAGTAGGGGATCCCCTATCCCTTCTGCTACATGTACGCATATGCATTCAAGTCTATCCTCCTTCCTTGCATACTTTTAATTGTGGTAGCTTAGCGCTAACCACCATTTCCGGTTCATCTTTGTACCAAGAAAATGACAGATTTCTAGAGACGGTCAAAATGAAAGTGACCGGATCTAAAATGCGACATTCGGCAGCTACTGTCCAACCGTCGTCGCCGAAAAGGACTCTGAACGACAGAAAGATTGATGATCAGCAAAATAATCAAATCCGTGTGTATTTATAGTGCAAAAAAAGGTCAAGCTTTTAGCACACAGAAAGCATACTCGTACGTTTTACTTTTGTACATTATATTATTATATTATATTGTATTGCATGCATTATACATACATATGTGCATTACCATGCATGTAATTGGGGCGATGGGGATCCCCAATCCGAAGTTGATCGTCCTCCTCCCATCCCCCAAAGCCAAATAATTTTTGACCACCATTTTTGGAAAAAAAATTGTATTTTTTGCCGTTTTTATAGATGTTTTTGGCCGTTTTTGGCCAAAAAATTTGAAGTCATTTGACTAACCCCTCTAAAAATAGCCGGGGACCGTACACTACACTTTATAAACTTTTTTCACATTTCAATCCGGCATCAGCCCCTATAAAATTGTCAGATTCATCTATCTATTCACTCGGCGCAAAATCATTTTCCAATCATTTTGCACTGTTCATGTGCTAAGGTTCATATCACAAATTGTTAATGATTAATTAAGAGGCTAACCTTCCACTCAGAACCAGTGTTTTTTTGTATTCGGCAAAGATTTTGCCCGATGTACAAAAGACTTTTTGAGACCGTCTTTGTACATGTACAAAGATTTTCGGGAAGACAAAAATTGCAAAAGTCTAAAATTCGCAAAACACTTTCGGCGCTTCGAGCTGAAATGAGTAATTGTGTGTTCTACAATCTTTATATTGACAGATATTGCTATTTCGAAAAGGAAAAATGTCAAATTTTTCGGCGCTCGCGCCGTTCTGAGACGATTATTAGCGATTTTTGCCCTTAGAGATCCAGAAATTAGCTGAAAACCAAAAGTCGAACAAATCTATTTTACCACACTAAAGTCGCTACTATACCATATTATGGTACCCAAAAATTTGTGTGTACAAAATGTACAACGACTTTTGGGGACCATCTTTGTACATGTACAAACGGACCTTGTACACAAAAAAACACTGCTCAGAACGCTGGCGGGTAACTGTCAGGAATTTCTAAGCAAGGAATAATGCTTCCGTGTGATTACAATAACTTTAAATAAGAATTATATATTTAATGGTCATTACGCTACCGGCGCGATTATGTATGAGATTTATATAACCACGCCTATTCAATCGAATTAAAATGGGAAAGAGCTTTGAGAAAAGCTGTCAAGATAAAAAACATATAAAAACTACCTGGCGAGCTTCATGTCAGTCAGTGACACTTCCAAATGATCGTTGACAATAGTTTTATTAGTCTTGTGCTTTGCGGAATCGAATTTATTTTGAACTGCTAACTTGCCTGCAATTAACATAAGTTACAGCTATGAAAATATATTTTATTTTAATTTATAATCGAGTAGGCAAAGTGCCACTATAACTTTTCAGACTTCAAAACTGTCGCATTTTACCAAAGGTCGTCATACACATAACGGTTCGAAATTTTGGGCGAGGGGCTCCCGGCCATTTTTCGAAGGAGGGGGTAAAGTGACCTCTAATTTTTGGCAAAAAAACATGTGAAACTGGTCAAAAAACGTAACTTTTTCCAAAAATCGGAATTGGTCAAAAAATTTCTGACTCTGGGGGGATGGGAGGACGTCCAACTTTGGGTGGGGAATCCCCAACCACCCCTTACATGTATGCAGGTCACGATGTTGAAACTTAATGAACAAAGTGCACAAAGTAGCCTATACTATAAAATGCTTTCATGAACGACTACCAATCAGCAACAAATATGCCGACAAATTTGAAAACTTGCAGGTTGATACAGTAAATGTTCAGCTTCATAAACATATAATTTGTTTGATTCAGTTTTGTTTCTATCAAAAATTATAGGTTCATTCCGGGAACTTTTTGATCAACTCTCGTATGTGGTAAGAACTCGTTATTTAGCACTTTTAGCCCATTTAAACAGCATTATGTCCCTTTGATGATGAAAATACACCAATTGAACAATTCGGGCCATAGAATTTCAGTTTTTAGAGCATGCTAACAAAATTTTGGACGCTTTTAACTTAAGAGAACAAAAAAGAATTAATTCGACAGAAAATTTTGAAATTATAACTGCTTTTGTCCTCAAAAATGATGCAGAAAATGTTCTATAATGTCAAAATCGCCAGACACAAGACGCATCTGCATACATGTAACGGCTCGAAATTTGGGGGGTCCCGGCCATTTTTAGGGGAGGGGGGCAAATGAACTTCCATTTTTGGTCAAAAACAGCCAAGAGACGCCTAAGAACGGCCAAAAAAATCGACTTTTTCCAAAAATCGGGGGAGTTAAAAATTTTCTTGCTCTGTGGTGGTTGGGGGCGTCCGACTTTGCGGGGAGGATCCCCTCATCCCCCTGTTAGGTGTATGCGCATCTGTTTGACCCCTCAGGGCCACGTCTAACGGGGGAATGGAAGGGATCAACCTACCGAAAGTTGGTCGTCTTCTCCCATCCTACCGAAAATAGAAAATCTTTGACACCAACCTTAAATTTTGGAGAAAGATTTCTATTGTTAGGTCGTTCTTAGCTGTTTTTGGCGGTTATAGACCAAAGATTGGAGGTCGTTAACCGCCTCCATGGCCGGATACCTTCCACCATGCCTGAGGGGAAATGCCACCTTAACCCGTATGTGCACATACAGTTTTAATGATACAACAATAAATTTCAGTTGTATGTATAGTAGACTATGGCAAAACACAAATGCATGAAAACGAACAAAATATAAAATCAGAAATTATAAAGATACAAAAGGTCGTGAAATTGTTGGAAATAAAAAATGACCTGGAACCTAATCAGCACTCATTCAGACACAAAATTTTAACTACTAATACGAGTTGACAATATTATAACTGTTTAACTACCAAAATCGGCCAACAAGGCTTCATTTGACTTAGAATTTTGCGGAACAATAATGACCGGTGCCCCAATAGCCACGTCCAATTTCATTTTAGATACGTGTTGCTCTTGGAAGATTTCGGCGGCCCCTTTGGCGCCCTCTGCCATAGCGGCACCCGCCTGGATCGCAGCAGCCGCAGCTGCTTCTTGAAAAGGCGCTAGCCATGACTAGAAAAAAATCATTTTATTTTTTCATTTTGATTCATTTGCAAATTCATTTTAATTTGTTTTACTTTATTCTTCCTAGAAATTCAAATTACTCACTATACCGCAATATAAACGAAATAGACACTTTTATATTTGTTGGTTAAAGTATCTTACAGAATAACATATAAGTATAATTCAAAAGGATTGAATAAGTATCGAAAAACACACACATATGCGCAGGGTGACTCGAAATGACTACAATTCGATGTTGCATAAAATTCAGCTAATATAAACAGAGAATTTTGAAATTTGCTGCATCATATAGATAGGAATATCATTGTTTTAAATGTATAAAAAAATGTTTTAATACATTGACAGGCTTTCCACGTGCTGCAGCGACTTCTTGACGCCCCATCTTAAAATAGTGTAAAGAGGCACCCTTTTTGACAATATGTACCTTAGGCCAGAAAGTATTAGCACATTGTTCAAACCGCACAGTATATACAATATACATAACGTGTAACAGAGGAGAGAAGATAGGGAATCTTCCTACCCAATGGTGGTTGTCGGCCCCAAAGCCAGAAAATTCTTGACCCCTACTCGATTTTTGGAAAAAAAATTTGGGCGCTTTTAAGTGTTTTCGGCCGTTTTTTACCAAAATTTGAGGTCATCCCCCTGAAAATAGTCAGGGACACCCAATCAAAATTTTGAGCCGTTGCATGTATCACAATGTACCTTTCCTACTATGCAGGTGCGAAAAAATGCAAGATATCGTCAAACGGGAGAGCACATTGATAACAGAACCGAATAAGCTTTGGACGTACAAACTATAGTCTATTTTTTAAGCTAGTGCATTTCGTTCAACAAACCACGTTCCTTATTACTGTAACACCCGATTTGTTCACCGCTCGACAAGTTATACCTATAAGAAAATTCGCTGCCGACTCCGTCGAACAAGGGAAAAATTGAGCGCTACAGTAATAAGCGTATCAATTTTCGGAGCGGATCCATGCACTAAGTTAAAAAACAGACTATAGATTAGGACTGCTTATACTCAAATCGCCGCAGCGCAAGAATTACTGGCAGAAGGCCAATTTTTTAACACGGTATAAACAGAGACATTTCTATCTATGTATGTCTGATCTCAAAACTTTGTTCATATTAGCCGAAGTTATGACCTGAAACATCGGGGTGTAGCCATTTCTAGGCTACTCTATATGTATGTGTACATATTCAGTCTTCGTGATTTTCTCAACAAGTAAGCTAAACAACCATTTAATAATTTAATTTCAAACAAATGTTCTGTATTGCTAACAGATTTTTTCAGCAAATAAGCTGCTTAAGAAGCACACAGAAAAATCTTGTGGAGGACTTGACTGACTAGAAACGAAAAACTAACTTAAAATTAATTGAGAAGATTCAAAAAATAAAAAATATGTAAAAAAGTCCGAAGGTCCGCTACTAAAACATATGAACATACCAAAAGATTGTTAAGCCATAAGTTCAAGAAGACAAAACGCATTTGCGCAAAATTGAGCGAAACTCCCATGTCATATTCGTCCACAGTCATCTTGCTTTTTTCGTCATCCGTGCGATTAAATTGCACAAAATCCAGCTTGAACACTTCGTTCCCTTCGACTGACAATATCTTCAAACAAAATACGCAGATTTAAAGCAAGCTCGGTGGTCTATTCTTATTGAAATGTACTCGCACGCTAACGATTTTTTAAAAAATTGGTCTTTTCAATGTATTTTTAAAATTTTAATTTGTAAGAACATTGAGGCCTTTTCTCGATATTCGCTTTTGCTATGTAAAGCTAGCGTTGTGCAAGCAGACCCTATACAAAAAACAATGACCACAATTTTCTTATTGGCCATTCCTAAATTTCACAGCTAAAATACGAATGAAATATTGGTCCTTTGTACCTAAATTCTCCGATACTTAACCAAATTAAACGCGGTGTGCTTATCTAAGAGCCTATTATACATCTGCGAGAACGTCTCGAAGGTTAAGTAATGTAATGTTGGTTAAGCTGCTGTTGGTTTATACTAAATTAAGAAAAAGCCGTTTTTTCAGCGCAATATTTCTAGCGGATACTTTTATCAACTTAAAAATGACTTTCATTTAATTGCGTGTATCTTTTGAACAACACGACAACTACTCGTTGTCGTTGAGAAGTTGGTGGTTCCGAAATGCGTTTGAGCCACCGTGTATAATTATTTTTACTGAAAAATTGTGGGGTTTCTGCTAGTTTTGTTTGTTTGTTGGTTTCACTTGGATTTGCAACAAACTACAAAAATAGTGAATTCTATTGTTCGAGCCCCTAAACATCTACATAAATGTCAAAGGCATTGCACTAAACTCTTGAAAGCCTAATCACACATTGCTTAAAATGTAATGTGTTGTATTGCTTCAACATAATGATATTAACTTCATGTATGTCAAAAAAATAGAAAACCCTGCGGTTCAATCTCTTCAAGCATTGGAATTTATCTAAACATTAAAGATTTTATTGAAACCAACTTGTCGATAATCTTATAGATATGTAACTGATTAGATAAGTTTTATATTTTTCAAAAATAAAGCCAAAGATGTCACCTTCGGATACATAGCGTTCGGTTTAGGATCCAAAATTGAAATAGTCCGCATGACAACATTAGCCTTCAATGTCTTTATTTGCATATTCACAGTGGCGTCGAGTCCTGAAATACAAAAATACAATAAAAATGACATATGCATGCACGTAAGAAATTATACTAGATTAGCCATGATTTTATTTCGGAGGAGGGAAGGACAAAAAACTTTGAAAGTAAGATATCTCGAGAAGCGTTAGAAAGTAGTCGAAAATACATGCATTTTGAAACGTTTTTCAACGAGCTTTACGTAATGGCAAAGAAAAATTTCAACAAGAAAATTTTTCAAGATTTTTCAGTTTATTTCATACTCGTACACAAAAAATCTATCGCTTAAACTATCTGCGCAACTGATTTTTCAGCATCCAGTCCAATGTTTTTTTTTGTATTCGGCAAAGATTTCTCCCGATGTACAAAGACTTTTCGGGACCGGCTTTGTACATGTACAAAGATTTTTCGGGAAGACAAAAATTGCAAAAAAAGGTCTAAAATTCGCAAAACTTTTCGGCGCTTGGCGCCGAACTGAGTAATTCTGTGTTCAATATATCTTTATATATGGCAGAAATTGCATTTCAAAAGGAAAAATGTTAAATTTTTCGCCGCTTCGCGCCGTTTTAAGACGATTCTTAGTGATTTTTGCCTTTAGAGACCCGGAAATTAGCTAAAATACACTACCAAAAGTCGAACAACTCTGTTTCTAGCTGAAATTTGAGCGATTTAAAGGACGAAAGCATAAAGAAACACTAAATCAAGCGCGAAGCACTGCAAATTTTGCGTTTATTAGCTTTAAAAAAAGCAAAAAATCTGTTTCAGCAGTCTATTAAATGCACTAAAAGAATTTTTGATATTTTCCTTTGGGGGACCCTTGTGAAGAACGAAAAAATTTTCCGCTTCCGGGGGGGACAACTGCCCCCTTGCAGTATATGCACAAGCGTGCCTACTTCAATTAAAAGCGATAGGTATATTTAGCTTATAGTCATATGCATAAAATGTGTGTGAGCTATGCAGGAATGATTTATTTTTTAAAGGATGCACATATATTGCAACGAATAATAATTGCCTCACCATCCGCATTGAACACTGTGATAACTCCAGTTTTCGTGCCTATTTCGACAGAAAGGCCCTTCAGTGAGGCCAGCAAAAAAATGTTAATAATTCTATCTTCTACGACGCTAACCGCTTCCTTTAGCCGTTGCTTTCGTTGTTGCGAAACTAAAAATTCAGCGTTGCACGAAAATGTAAAGCTGACCATCTTTTAAAAATTTTTATAGCAAGACGAAGAATTAGGAAATGTGATCTGAAATAAATTCTTCGGATGAATCGCAGGTAGCGCGTTAGCGCGTACCTACAATATACTTGGGTACCCCACACACCTGTGCACCCCCTACAGCTATAACTGGACACATCTTGAAGGTGTAGTTTTTTAAAAGATAGAAAATATAAAAATTCGCAGCGGGTATTTTTTGTTCTTATTTAAAATCAATACCCGGTGTGTACAGAGCGTGTAAAGTTTTAATGGAAGGTATCGCATATAGCTTTTTAAATTTTGGTAGGACGCACGACTTATCTAACCCAGTTTTGCATTCTGTTTAGTCTGGTTTTTTTATAAATTGTAGACAATTAAGTAAGCTTAGAAACATTTTTTTATTTTTTTAAGAAAATATTTGTTTCCAGAGTGGCAGTGTTAAGAGTGTAAACAATCTGAGGATGAAAAAACACATTTTTGGCCCTTTTGTCTGCCAATAACTCCGGTTAAGAGTCCCAAGGAATTTTTTCCAATATAAATGTACTAAAGCACAAGGACTACTTTCTGCTATCCCTTAAACTTTTGTAGATTCAATACGGAGTTAGATCCAGGGGTTTAAACTTTACATTCTGCTGATTGGTGTAAAAAATAGATTTTGTCTACGATTTCTCTGCCAACTTTTCCGCTCATAAGTCCGGGTAAATTGAATAAAATAGAAATAAAGTACCTTCTATGGGCTACAAGTCGCAGGAAACCGCATTTAAAAAACGCAATACTGCGTTATTTATGGGAGTGTAAAGTTCGAAATCAGGGGTGTAAAATGGGCGAAAAAACACGTATTTTCCCTATTTTGATTGGTAAATATCTCAAATAATCTGCGGAACAAAAGATTTTTCATACAAACGTACTGCAATTCGAAGGCAACAAACTGGCGTAAAACCGAATTTTTTTACACTCAATGTGGAGTTAGGTTCAGATTTTTAAAGTTAACAATGTGGCAGAAAAATACGTTTTTGTCCGTTTTTTTGTTCGCCACTTTCACCGTTTAGAAGTCGGGATAGGTCGAATATAATAAAAATAAAGTACTTTCTGAGGGGTACACCTCACAGCAAATTATTATTTACATAAATATTTAGCTTTTTTAGGAGGTATAAAGTCGAAAATTAGGTGTGTTAAATGTGTTTCTATCTTGTTTTTTCCGAGAAAACTTCTCCGCTTACGAATCTGGACATAATCTCAAGTCTAAAAATGTAACAGGAATCGAACGTGATACGCCAGTTGGGCGCGTTTGTTTAAACGTGACAAAGGTTCGTTTAATTCTAATATTTATTTGTCTTCAGACCATTGCGGGGACTTAATTTTTCCATAAATGTTGATCGTAATATAAGAGTTATATCAGAATTACGAATCCTACTAAAATCTTCCTTACATTCTGTGGTTGTGTGAAATATACACTGCAAATTAACTTTAGTTCTAAAGCCTTGCAGAAGCGTCATTTTTTCAAATTGTTCTACGTAACGTCAGAATTACGAATCTGACTGTTAGTTTTATCTACACCCAATAGCTGTGTAAAGTTTGCACTATTCATTAATTGTTAATGTGTAGTTTACACTGAAAATTTATTTTACTTACAGAGAGTTGTCACACGTGAATTTTTCTCAAAATATGTTCCGTAGGGTCAGAATTACGAATCTGACTGTATGTTTTCTGTACACCCAGTAGTTTTATGAAGTTTACACTGAAAACTAAGTTTAGTTTCGAAGCATTGCAGAAGCTTAATTTTTGTTCCATATAAAGTCAGGATTACGAATCTGAGCGCAAGTGTTCTTTACACCCAATATTCGCGTGAAGTTTATGCTGAAAACCTTTGATCTGTTTAAATAATGTAAGGTTGTCTTGTTAAAAAAGATAATGCTGATCTTCAGAACAATATTGTTTTCCACCTTCTTGGACTGCTGTCATTATTGTGGCATGTTACCGTATTTGTTTACTGACTGATTTACTCAAATCATGCTAATTAAAAGTAGGATACAAGCAAAGAAAAATGCTCCGATGGAAGAAAAAAGACGAATACACTTGGGATTGTGGATTATTAAGGATGTAAAAGGAGGGGACTAGGAAAATGCTACCTATGTACATATATGCTAAAATCACCAAATCTGCTAAAAATCAGACTTTCTCTAAGCAGCGCAAAAAAATCGAAATATATTCTGCGGCCTCTGAAAAAGTGTAACCTTCTTTATATAATTTTAAATGCTTCACATAATCTAAAATGTATACTTTTTGTAAATTGCTTGTAAGTTGCAACGCTGACTTGCTTCGTATCGTGATTGATAGAAAACTAACTGCTATTGTATTGAAAGGTGTTTTATTTTGTCAATCATGAGCATTATAGCAAGCAAACCTGGCGTCAATTGAATAGTGCACACAATTATTGCGGGCATGCAAGTGTACCTAAATGTAGTCTGTTTCCCGTGAGCTTATGCATTTCAATTAAACCAACAATTTCTTTGAGTCCTGAATGCATCGATGTTTGCTATTTAATTCAATGGGCTTACAAAGTCGCTTCTAGTTTACTCCATCTGATTTTCCATATAACTACGGCATAGCTAACTCGCTGCTTTTTCAATCGTTTTTTTAATTCAATAGTTTATTTGAATCTGTAGGCCGCAGAATATACTATGATTTTTGCGTTTCTTAGAGAAAGTCTGATTTTTAACAGATTTTACGACTTTAGACATATATGTACATAGGTAGCTTTTTCTTAGTCCCCTCCTTTAACATCATTAATAATCCGCAATCCCAAGTATATTCGTCTTTTTTTGTTCCATTGCAGCATTTTTCATTGTTATAGAAATATTCCTGACGATATGCTTCTGTTCGAAAGCACATCACGTATCTATTACGTATCATACATACACGTATCTAATCAAAGCCCAAACGCACAATAATGACTACCATTGAAACCATTATTGATATGAAGCACGATGAAAAGATAAATAAACAAACTGAAAGGATTTCAAAAAAGCTAAATAAGAATAAGTAATAGACAAGTAAATGCGAGCATGAAAGATTAACAATGACCGAAATAATCATTATACGTGCGTGTAGTGTTCTTCATGTAAGCCTGCGCTATTTTTGAAGCTTTTCCGACACTTAAACTGCATTTTTTGCATGTTTTGTTATTATAATTTATTTTATTTTGCTATGATTATTTTTCATTATGCTAATTCCCGTGTTTTGCAGCACAGCAATCCCTAGCAAAATGTAAGGAGTGTTAGGCGTTTAATTTTCGTAGTTTTACATTTGATAAGCATACATACATTCAGGCCCGTATTCAGGGAGCGGCAGCGCCGCCTCCCGGAAATAAAAAATAATTTTTGAAACACACAAGGGTCCCCCAAAGGAAAAAATAGAAAATTCTCGAAGTAGGTCAAAAATACCACTAAAACAGGTTTTTGGCGTACTTTTGAGCTGGTAAACTCAAAATTTTCCAGCGCTTCGCGCCGGATTTATCGTTTATAATTAGTTTTTGTCTTCTAGCCCGCTGAAAACAGCTTAAATTTGAGTTAGACATGTAGAACATGTCAAATTTTCCTATCGTTCCTCTTTGTAAATCACAAAGATTAACTACAAAGACAGAAATTAGAAAATTATTCGTCGATTGAATGAATGATGAGAAATCAGTTGTGTACGTTTAAACGATACATAGATTTGTGTAATATGAGTATTTAATAAAAAGAAAATTCTTAAAGTTTTTCTTGAAATTTTTCTTCACCATTGCATAGAGCTATTTTAGATACGCTCAAAAATGCCTTTATTTTTGTCCATCTCCTAATAGTTCTCGAGAAATCTGATCCCTAAATTCCCCCCAAATAAAATCCTGGATACGGGCCTGCATACATGAGCTCAAATGGGCGATAGACTTCTCTAAAAGTATAATACAACTGCACTCCGCAACACAATAGCTAATGAACAAATACATTGAGTGTTAACTAATTTGTAATTAAAAAGTCGAAGATTAATAGATGGAATGAATTAATTAAAAATTAAATAAATAGAATAAATTAATCGAATAAATAAAAATCAGAAAAGGCTAACGCGAATATGAGGCCAAGCTAGCGATCGAACTACGCGAGCCGACCGATTTTCCAACGGATTTTTGTTTTTGGGCGACCGGAGTCGGTTCTGGCGGCGGTTTGCATTGATCCATTTCCTGCTGCAATCGCATAGCGAAGTTCTGCACATCCACAACTGCATCTCTGTGAGCCGAAATGCGCAACGGCTCGGCCAGAATTAAGATATTCTTTTCTATCATTTTAAAATCGCTAACGAAAAACGGGCTCTTTTTATCGGCCTGTGTCAAAACAAGAAGTAATTAGCATTGGTAATTTAAGGATCATTATCACACATTCCCCTAGAAGGGTGAGGGGGTATTACCCCACCTCAGGCTCCGAGACTTGAATCACTGTCGGACGATTTTGAGCTATCAAACATCTTCTGCATGATTTTTGGATACAAAAGCAGCAAAGATGTTAAAAATTTTTCGGCGCTACACGCCGACTAATACATTTCTGTTTTGTCTACCCAAAAAATACCTAGAATGAACTTAAAATGATCTGAAAAGTCAAAATTGTCGATGAATTCTCATATTTTTTACGTACAAGAGTGGCGAAACTAGTAAGAATGGGACAAAAAGTAGTTTAAAATGCAGTTTTTCACATTAAAACATGCTATTTATGATGTTTTAGCCATTTTTCATATTTGACCTGCAAAAAAGGCTAGATTCTAAATATAGTGGTCCTAAATTTTAGGATTTCACCCTCCTGAACTTTCGACCTTGGGAAACTATTATCATTCGGTATGTACTACTCACAAGCACACAGGGGTGAGAGTGGTATTACCTACCCCCTTTCCCTTAAACCTCCCCTCCTAGAACATTTTTTATTATAAAGGCCGGAAGCGACTTCACATTGACATACATATTTGTTAAGGTTCTAGCCAGTAGACTGTATTTTAATTAAGAAGTCTTGGAAGGACAGAGCAAAAAACCGACCTACAGTGGAGATCCCAAGCCCATCATTACGAAGACTTCGTAAAGAATGTACTTTTCTGACCAAACGACGCAATTATTACAAAAGATTGCGCTCTCAATGTAATAAAACTGCTACGAAATAATCATTAAGAACCACACACTGTATGTAAACAAATGTAGCAGTAAAAGAATAAATTGGTCCATATTTTCGGAAATGATTTGATTTTGTATTTTTTATACATTTTTCATTTTTGTAATTTTCGGACCATGATAAATTGGTTTGTATCTCGAAAACTTCGTTCGGATAGCTAGTAAGAACAGGATTTTCCGACGTTTTTCAGCATTCTTTATCCATTGAGATCATAAGAAAATTTGGACACTTGAAAAGATGGCGCACGAAAATTGAAGATTTTTAAACAAAGAGACAAAATTTTTCCATGCTTCCATGCGAGGAGGAGACCGCCCCTGAATACGGCCTTGCGTACGTTACATACATATATACTACATGTAACAGGGGGAATAGGAGACCCCACAACTAAAGTTGATCGTCTTCTATCCCCCATTTTAACCCCTGATTTTTGGAAAAATTTGCGTCTTGTCCGTTTTTTGGCATTTTTCAATGTTTTTGGCCAAAAAAATTGTGTCATTCACCCCCCCCCCATATTTGGACCCTGCAAACAAACACAACCTGAACATACGAGTACATCATTTCGACTCAATGCACAAACATTTAACTAACCTGAACAAATGATATGACCAGAAGTGGCTTCTCCAAGTTCGACTTGACAGGTCTTTGAATAATAAACAGAGGCAAATTTTTGTCTTCAAAATCGGAAAATCATTAGCGATTAAAACATACGTGAATGAAAATAAAAAGCTCAACTATTCAAAACAAGCAAACAGTGAGAATCCATTTAAAAATAGTCATATAATATTTCGAGAATTGAAAATATCGATTTTACGTCTATTAGGTAACAAGAAAAGATTACAAATTGATTTTTCTTGGATATACATACATATGTATGTAATGCATACATTGTTTGTACTTATACATGATCTAAGGATGGGGGATTGTAAAAGTTTTTACCCCCCCCAGGAATTCTTTGACCCCTACCAGAATTCGCGATTTTTCAAGAAGTTCAGAAAAATTCATAAAAAATATGCTGTTTTAAGTGTTTTTAGCTATCTGTTTGCTCAAAAGTCTGAACGCTTTCGAACCATATACTCATTTTTTAACTATATTTCGTTCAATTTGCCGAAAAACTATGTATATATTCTTGACGTGTATGAATCATTTCGGGTCCAAAAAAGGCACTTAAAAATTTCACCCCCCTACCCCGCCCAGGATTCCCACGCTATGCATGTCTGATTGTACATACCTATATAAATCATAAATATACATACATATGCAGATATGTAGCGCTCTCGTGAAATTTATTTGAAAATTAGATTTTCTTAAACTATATGCAATAATTTGTGATGAGTACTATTTCCTATTTTGAATAAACACGGCTTTGAAATTTTCATGTGGCATCGTCAGGAGCAAATACCGGAAAATCCGTTATGCCGCAGCTCTAAATTGCCCATAGAAATCTTCGCTTTAGCGTCCAGTGGTCTCATTTCATATTCTAATTTAATATTTGAGACATTGAAGCCCAAGTAGGGCTTTTCGATTTCCCTTTCATGCTTCGTAATGTTAACACTGATCTGAAACGTTGGAATAAGCAGTCACAAATGTAGGCGCAAATCACATGAAAATTTCACTTTCGAACTACTAAGCCTTAAATTTTTAGGCGCTTCGCGCCATTTACCTCGAGCATATTTTTTAATATAATTCGAATCAACTTGAATTTTGAAAAAATTTGGGCTCAGAAACATACCGTGTGAGGTCAGAAATGATATGTATATAGTTAGAGTTTCAAAAGGATATATAGCTATTTTTTGACTCCAAAAAGGGCTGAATAGCTATTTTTAGTCCAAAAAGGCTATATAGCTATGTTTGTGAGTCCAAAACGGCCGTATAGCTAGATTTATGAGCCCAAAAAGGCTATACAGCTAATTTTCTGAGCCCAAAAAGGCTATATAACCGTTTTTACGAAGCACTTTGCTATCTACCAATTTTCGGTTTTCAACCCCCCTCTGGAAGTTTGACCTTGCGCACCTATGCCAGCTACGCTTCTGAGTAATACGATTATGGACCCGGTTCCAATATGTTTAGGCTAAGCCAGACTTTAACCTGATTTTATTGTTTAAACAAACGTGACCAGGTTTAAGCCTGCTTTAACCCGACACCAAAACGTTCGGGCTTAAGCCAGGCTTAAGCCTAACGCCAATGCTGAAACACGACAACGAAATTGAATGCTGCCTGTATTTATTATGCATAGGTTCAGGCTTAAACACATTGGAACCGGGCCCTGATTTTTGCAGTAATATCCACATCGCTATACATGATGTTGGGGGTTTAGGGGTTTTTTATACCCCCCCCACTAAAAATTTCATCTCCTGCAAAAAATTTTTTCACCCCCCACCCCCAAAAAAAATTGACGATTTTTTTAAATTCCCTAAAGAAATATTCTAAAAATCTGTAAATGAAAGATGTTTTTTGAGTGTTTTTAGCTATCTATTTGCTCAAAAGTACCAATTTTTTGGCGCTTCGCGCTTTTATAATCATGTTTTGACCATATTTTGACCATATTTGTTCCGACTTTGATTTTTTTCGAAATTTTTTAAATGTTTTCATGCTCTAGAAAGATAGAGAGAGCATCGTCAGAAACGCTGAAAAACGATGCTTTTGACGCGTACCCACCATTTTTGAACCCAAAAGGGGTACTTTATAATGTCAAACCCCCAGAATTCCCATGCTGTGCATGTATGCACATCATTGTTTTCTTTTTTTGGTACAAAAGCTTGAATTTTCAAGTACAATCGAAAATCGGCCAAACCAACCTAAACTTCGTGTACAAATATGTACAAAGATGGTTCCAAAAATCATTGTACGAGCCTAAAAATCTTTGTCCCGTACAAAAATAAAAAACCAGTGATTCACATTGATTCAGTTAAAAACGCTAGTGTTGTTGATTTACATATCAGGGTATGTATATTACGTAACCATTTGGGTTGACATGGTCAGGGTCGGCAGGGGGGTTAAAATCAAAGAAATAGAGACCAGTTAATTTGGTCTTCCACTTTTTTGCTAGATAAATGATGCAAATGGTCTATACATACAAATAAAATGTTTTCATAAGGTACCTAACAAAGCGTTTGCAAAAACTTTAATCGATTTCGAGTGTATTACAGCACTTTCGATGATAAAAATATACTTTCATCAATCCGGTTAGAAAAAAATTTGATTTTTAGACGATTTTGACACTAGGCACACAACATTTTGAAATTTTCACTGCCTTAGTCTCGAAGATCATGCAGAAAACGTTCCGCCAGCTCAGAATCGTCTGACAGTACCGGCCTGTCTGACCCCCATACATGTACAGCTTAGATACTCCGAGGGGGAAGAGGAACAGATTCGAAAAATTTTTAGGCCTAAAATGACGAGTACACGCCAAAAACACTGTTTTTGACGTTTCTGACAGTGCTTCTTTATTCTAAAAAATATGTAGAAACATAAGAGACGTAAAAAAAATTTGAAAAAATTTGGTTTCATTAACTTATTACGAAAGTTAGCCTATAACAAAAAGATAAAACAAACAGGCACTAGAAAAACAACACCAGGTAAGAAATGAACATGGAGAATCCAAAGGAAAGAACGGAAAATTGTATCAATCATAAAAAAGATGCATTCAAATGCCATAATCATAACATTGAGAAGTCGAAAATTTTCAACACCAACATTTTCACTAGTCACCTTACAAATTGATTCATATAAATTAAACCTTGGTCTAAAACTTGCAAATTAGTGAGGCAAGGGCAAAAATCTTCAGAATATTTGTGCAAGTTCTCATGATTTTGCGTTACCTTTATAAATTTTAACCCTTAGAAATGCAACATGATTTAATTTTAAAACTTTACTTTAAACTGCAAATACTTTAAAGTTATCTATATGTTGTATAGTATGTACATGCCGCCCCTTATTTACCTGCTGCAGTATTAAGTTTAGCTTAACATTAGTTTGTTCAGTTGAACGACTTTCCGGTTTCTCCTCAACACTCTCTTCCTTTTTCTCCTTTTCTTCTTTGCTCAATTCCGCCTCGTCTACTTCCATGATTGCGTGCATTTTCGCCTTCGTCCTCAGATCAATTTCTTCGATTGTTATAAATCAGTATAAAAGAAAATTATTACAAAATTTAAAACTACTAAAGAAAACTGAAGAATAAACGCAAAAGAACAAGTAAATGATAAATGTAAATTTTAACCTATCATAGGAAAACGTAACAAACGTTATAAACTATAAACCCTTAAGCATGCATTAAATAATCCAGAAATCTTTTAATTGTTGACAGAGTTCACAAATCCCTATTCAGACTTATGTATAATCGATTAGAATGGCATTTCAATTTCTGCGCTTAGAAGTATAACAGCACCTTAATCAGGAAAACGACTTATTTTTTCAACTGCTTGCGAAAGATGTCATGAGAAAATGTATGTCTCGTAGATAGCAATCATGTAAACTTAAGTAAACAGATAAACCAGATCAGTTAGGAACACAACAAGTGGGATTGTACGTATTATATGTATGTATGTCAAAAAATCAGCATAAAAATGCCCATTTTGAGAGGTAGGTGCACCGATGCCACTTTTTTTGTCAGTGCCGGTGCCGGTGCCGGTGCCTGGTGCCAACAGATATATAAGGCTATCTTTTGTGTATAAAAATTTTTATAAGGCGGCGTGTGTGAAACTAATGCAGATCCGCATAAGATACATCCCATAATATTCGCCCTTGGCTATTTGGTGCTAAGCGCCAAAAACTTGATAATTTGAGCTAGAAGATCAATAAAAGCATATAAAACTATTGATTTTCAAAATTTTTCGGAAAATAGGAAATTGTAATCAGCCGCTTCCAACAAGGAAATATGCCTGCATGCACAGCAGTATTTTATTGGTTTCAGCTGTTCACAAATCACAATGTCTACTGCAGTGTTAATAGCAAATCAATCAAAACTTGTGTTTTTAGAACTTAGCTAGATAATTTCTATTATGTCAAGTAGCCAAATTCCCGCTCTGATTAGGAATATTTATTATTGGCTCAAATTATGAACCAAACGTCTACGAGGAAGATTTACGTCTGGGTACTTAAATACTATATATTAGCATTAGTTATGCATTACGGGCATTAATGTTGTAATTTATTTATCCCAGAATTCAATAGAGGAATAAAAAATAAATCGTTGGAGAAACACTTATGATTATTCGCTCAAATCTACTTTTGCATTTAATAATTAGCACCGGCACCGGTGCCACCCTGGCACCGGAGCCGGATGCCTTGGCACCGGAGCTGGATGCCCGTACTGGTGCCGGTGCTAGTCCCATCCCTAGTACATACATAAATATAATATATCCATTCCATACGTGTAACGGCTCGGAATTTCGGGAAGGGGTATCGGCCATTTTAAGGAGGAAGGGGTGAATGACCTCGAAATTTTGGCCAAAAACTGCTAAAAAACACCTAAAAAGGGCAAAAAAATTCGACTTTTTTCCAAAATTGGGAGTCAACAATTTTTTGGCTTTGGGGGATGGGGGACGTCCGACTTTGAATGGGGGATCCCCCATCACCCCCTCTCACACATATGACCCATTCTATTATATACATAATTTACGATTCGGTAGAAGGTTACTGACTTTTGATTATTAGCAGAACGCCCACAGAAGCGTCAGCCAGACAGGTACTGCTCGGCGATTTTGAGCTGACGGAACGTTTTTTGCATCATTTTTGATGTCAAAAAGTAAAAATGTCAACATTGTCCGTAATTCATACTTTTATATGCGCCCAAACCTAATCAATTTCTTTATTTTTAGTCTTCAAGGTAATATAAAGTAGTCAAAATGGATTAAAGATGCTTTTAAAAGGCGATATTACCACAAAAACGTTTTATAGGCTATTTTGACCATTTTAGTCGTTTAAACAGCAAAAAATCCTGAACGTTAAATGTGCTATTTTGGATACCTGGTATTTCACCCCTGCCCCCCGCTGATCCTAACCTTGTGCATCTATGTATGTAGCGCATATAAATAAATTGAGTTTACTATATCTTCAATGGTTGAGATTTCACCCGGAGGCGGAGGCGGCGGAGTCGGTATGCT
Organism: Mermis nigrescens; assembly: GCA_036768485.1. Classification (NCBI taxonomy): domain Eukaryota; kingdom Metazoa; phylum Nematoda; class Enoplea; order Mermithida; family Mermithidae; genus Mermis; species Mermis nigrescens. The sequence continues at coordinate 187,650 of JAVLUZ010000778.1, forward strand.
AAGCAATAATTTGAATAGCAATAAAGTTCGATAATCCGAGATGTTCATATGCAAATCAGGCAGCGTTCCTTCAACAGCCAATCTACGAGTACGAACGGATAAAAAATAATTCTACGAAATAGAACATAGCGAGGTAAAGAAGAGCACTTAAAATAATCTGAAGTAATGCTCTCCGGTAAGGTGCAAGTTGAAGATACTGAATAATAAAAAATCAGACACGACGAGTAATTGCTTTGAATGTTTAATTAAATTTTACACATGCCGAAACTTACCTTGAATGTATTAATTAGTTTAGGCGTAAAGTTGCACTAATACATAGCATTTTGTAGAAAAAATTCGTTCAAAACAAGCGCGGTTTTAAAGTGTACTTTCAGTTTTCAGTCCAGTTATCAACACATTTTATCGCTGTGTACTTAAATACAAGCAACCTCATTTTATATCTAAGTACTTTCAAGTACCATTACATAACACATACGTATGTACATACTATAGTACCTATGTGTGCAGACACGAGTGTGTGTGTGTGTGTGTGTGTGTGTGTAGGCACTGGCGAATTTAGAGGAGGCGGGAGCAGACAGGAGCGGGGGAACGGTCGCACCTCCCCTGACGTCAAAAAATATTTGGGCGCTATGAAAAACAGATGTGTATTTTTTAGCCATTTTTATCATGATTTTTCAAACTTTTTCAGCGCTTCGCGCCTGGATAGTACTCATTAATGACATTTACAGACTCTCTTGGCGCTCTAAAAATACTTGAATTTACGTCAGAAGAGTAGTTTTTGTACAGAACAAAAATTTTATAAATCCTACAATGATTTCCCGATTGTTTTTCGGTGATTTCTATCGATTTCTGCATTATTTTGAGAGTTTTTAATTGAGGACTGGAGAATTATTACAAAAATTTTACTTTTTTTGCATCAGAAATAATTCTGCCTTGCCAATCAAAAGGCAGCAAAAAAACAGGTACTTTGAGCATAATATACGAATTTTCAGACAATGTTTGACACTTTTACGAAAATTGTGGGTTCCATCCCCCTTGTCAGGAAATCCCGGATCCGCCACTGTGTTTAGGTACATATATTGCGCACTTCTAAGATTTTTGCACTCCTTAAAATTGATATAACAAGTAAACTAAATGAATAAACACCATGTAAAAACTACATAAACTGCAAATATTTTATTAAAATATTTATACAATAACTAAGCGCGCTAGACCGAAAGATGCTTCTACTAACTTTACGTAGGTACATATGTATCTAAATTATGTATTCAAACCTTTTACTTCCTACTGTAATGCATTAGGCATCTTTAACTGACAGTAATGCAAAAGACTTTTACTGTGGCAATCGTATATCAACGACCGAGGCTTTCTTGATCAAAATATCAAAACCAGTTGGTTGCAATAAGTGTAAATTAGATTTTTGCATCGTACGAGCACGCAACCAATCATCAGCTTGAAAAGAAATTGATATAAAATAATAGTCATCGTGGGTGAAAGTACACCACAATCCTGGAATTGAGCACGAAAAAAGCCCTACGACACATTACTATTCAGAATCAATAAGGAAATATGTATACATATATGCAAAGAACAGCTGTAGTACAGAACATTAATAAAAGTAAAAATAACTTAAAATAAAAGTAAAATTAGGATAATAAAGATAAAAATGAAGATAAAAATAAATAGAATACAAATATATACATAGTTTAATTGAAATTTAGAAAAATGTTTCTATTTGAGATTATATGTACTTTGCATATGTACATAAGTTGCATCAATACAGCAAGCATCTTTCTAAAGAATGCATTTAATTTCCATATAATAAATGTTATGTACTACATACTTATATGTATATTTGATAGAAAATATTTAAATATAGCCTTTAATATTGAAATGATAAAATGTTAGGCATAGAGGCTGTTTTCGAGTCGTCAAATATATATGAAAATATGTTGTACTAGAAATGTATTGGTCATCATAACTCATGCATACAAACATTTACATACGTATGTATACATGTACACTGTGCGCACTAAAAAAATAACTTCCTGCACTTAGCCCCAAACAGTCGGAAGTCTCAGCAATTTTTTATTTGTTATAAAATTTACTAATAAAACGCTTACGTATGTAAATTATTAACATAACTAAACGATAAAAATCATCTGAGCCGAACGATGTATTCGATCTTTGTCTAATTTGGGGCAACCAAGATGGGAAATTCAAATGTTTATTTAATTAGAACCTTTTTAGTGCATAGTAAAGTCAGTGTCATTGACAAATCATAATTTCATGAGTCACCAGCCATTTAAATGTATAAAAACAACATGCATAATTAGAAGGAACATACTTATTTTAATGAACGTAGTAAACAATGACAAAAAATCAGAGCCTAAATAAGTAAAATCAATGACTTACTTGGCGAAGCGAACAGAACCTGCAAGCATTTAAGCTTGACGTCGAATTTGTCATAAGCTTTATCAAGCAGATGATTTATTTTCACATCCTAAATATCGCAAATTTCGTTGATCGAAATAAAGTTCATTCGCAGAGGGAAAAGATAAAACAAGATACTTCGGTTTTACTGTGAAAATCTTCATCTAACGATAGCTGGCCCATGTCTCGCGTGTTTATATTGAGGCTTCCAAAATCAACAATCAATACCGGTCGAGTTCTTTAAAATCAAAACAGTAACTTTGAACACTTAAAAGACCAAAAAAATTTTCGAACGTCGTCGTATATTTTGCATTGCTACCACACGTGCACACTGGGGGTGTATGGCGGGTATACCCCTACCAGGACTTTTGAAAGGCATACCCCGCAGGCCATTTTTGGACCAAAACAAACTGTTGGAAAAATAAGACAGCGCCAAAAGATGTCCTGCTGTATAATCTGGAGTATTTTTAGATTAGTACTGAGACAATTCACAGACACTTTCTGTCCATTATTTTGTGTATATTTGATAGTCCAAGTCATTCCATCGTTCTTATTATCATTTGTTTTCACGCACACTTAATCACGAATATTCAAGACGAATAAAAGCAACGAATTAAAGCGTTTTTACGGCTTACGAGGGGGAGGGGGCGGTGTAGGGAACGACAAAAATATCTTAAAAATCAACATAAACTTATTAATTTGGCGCCATCATTGGCTGTAAAAATTAATCATTCAACCATCCCCCAGGAAACTCGGTTCACCCCCCTCCCAGAACTTTAGAGCGTGTGCATGTACGATTGCTGCGTTAAAGCATATGACGACATCATATAACATACATAGACAAAGCAGTCTTAGTAAAACTTAAAGACTCTTAAATATTTAAATTTTGCAGCATAAAATGTTATATGGTCACATGAATGTGTAAAGTTTAACACGTTTACAACCAGACATGTACAGCATGGGAATTTTGAGGGATGAAATTTTAAAGTGCCTTTTTGGGCCCAAAAGTGATGAGTACGCGTTAAAAACTTCGTTTTTCGGCGTTCCTGACGACGCTCTCTCTTTCTAGAGCATAAAAACATAAAACATTTCGAAAAAACAAAAAGTTAAAAAATCGAACAAAATACAGTCAAAACATTAGTATATGGCGCGAAGCGCCGAAAATTTGACACTTTTAGCGAATAGATAGCTAAAAACGCTTGAAAAAGCACCTTTTCCAATGAATTTGTAGGATATTTTCGAATACTTTTGAAAAATCACGAATCCTGGGGGATTGAATATTTCCGGGGATGGTGAAAAGTTTTCTTGGGGGAAACTCTTAGATTATGTATGTTTACAACCCAGATAACAACACATTTATGTACGTTTTTACATACGTGACTTTTAAATTTATACTAAGATGGACAAGCAATTTACAAAGGTAAAAAATACTGCTCAAACCAAACGAGTATAAAAAATTAAAAGCGCGCAATAAAATTTCACCCAAATGTTGCATGATCTTTCTACATTCGCCAAATTTTGAAGAAAGCATTACTTTTTACATAGCTTTATCATATTACTTGAACGACTATTTTTAGTTCAGAAGGAGCCAATGAGTGATTTTGCGATCCTAGTATATACATATATTGCTCGTCAAAGATTTGCTGTTAAACTTTTAAAGAGGCCAATTATGCGAATGCCTAAATTTACACCGGTTTTATGCACGGATAGATAAACTAAGCAATCATAGTTTTCTAACATAACAAAAAATGGTGCTGCAAAAATATGTATAAAAATAAAACACGAAATTTTTCAATAAACATACTAAAAAATGCAAATTTTATTGCAAATACGAGTGTTGTAACGAATTCATCTTTATTCAATCTTATTCTTTTGTAACAAACTGCTTTGCTAATGACGACATGTGTTAAGATTACTTGTCAAAAACGCCACCTTCGTAAACCTGCAAGCAAGTTGGCAAAACTTCAATGTCAACTTTAAGCCGACTGTGCTGCTCGAGAGCGTACGATAAGCCAGTTGCAGATCTGGCTTTAATGTCGTCATATTTAGCGAATGCTGCCGCAGCCAACCTGCCATGTACTCGTTGAATTATTATTTATTAAAAATAGATTGTCAATTCTTAAATTATTTATTATCAATCATAAGTGTACGGAAAATTTATGCTAATTATACACAGTACATAAGCGTATTTGAGGGGCGCCCCCTTGACCGTAAAAAAATTTGGCAGTTAAGATAATAAATGGAAAGATGAACAAATCGCGTCTGTTTGCCCGAAAATCGTTGAATTTTGTATGTGAAGTATTTTCTTAGCGCTACTAAAAAATATAAAATGAATGTGTAAATGTATTTCTGTACATACTAACTATCCACATATGCCATCAGTTTGACCATCGCATTACGAAAAAATGTTTAAGAATTACGCACATTTGCAGACATAAGATTATTACTAGTAGCCATACATGCATGTAAAGCATGGGAATCCCGGAGGGTCAGGCTGAACAAATTTTCACAAATTGCCTTTTGGGGCTAAAAACGATAGGACACGTCAAAACTAGTGTTTTTTGACGTTTCAGGCAATGCTCGTTCTTTCTAGAACATAAAAACGTAAGAAAAATTCTTAAAAAACGTAAGGAAAATTCCGGAAAAATTTGAAAAAAATCGAGTAAATTAGATAAAATATAGTCAAAACATATGTATGTGGCGCGAAGCGCCAAAAATTTAAGATTTTTGAGACAAAAATGTGTTAAACGCTTAAAAAAGCACACTTTTTACAACTTTTACCAAATTTTACGAAAAACCGACAATTCTGGGGGTCTCAACCATTTTGCAAGAGGTCAACTGCCATTCTGGGGGATCAATCTCCACCCATGAGAATACGCATGCTAGTAGCAGTATTTATCGTTGGCAACTTTAAATAATTTTGAAGGAAAGTAGGCGAGTGAATCAAAATCGTACACTTAGGAATACGATGTATCAAATAAAAAAACAACAAAAAAATAAAGAAATAGGCTTTTTAGCTAGAACCTCAAAAAAAGAGTTCATTATTTGAAAACTTACTGTTTGAGGCGAACCGACTCGGGCGGTCTGAATACAACGGCTAACTTATTAACCGACGGTGCGTCGTAAACAACATTTAAGGGCAAAATGCGAACTTTGACAAATTGGTCAAATGATTCATCCAAAGGATTAGTTTCGAAATCAAACGAAACTTGAGGCTTGGCCCCCGAACCGGCAGCCAAATCGGCCGACGATGCTATGGAAGGAGTCTTACCCAACGAGTCGTGAATGCCTTCTACTAGAAACGTTTGCATTTTTGCCGAAACTCTGTAAACAAGAATATTAAAAAAGTTGTTTTTTTCAAATGACTTAAATATAGTACATATATATGTATGTACGTATGTATATATACAATTGTATATGATGCATGCCTACCCTGTGTACCGTACCTACCTAATGTATATATGCAAATGCATTTAATTACATAATCTGCTAAATTTTATCCAAAAGCAGTCATTCAGCCTAATGATTCTCTCTTAGCTTAGGAGATTAGTTCCAATAATGCACAAACATATGTATGTACTGTAGTATAAGTATGTATGTAGTGTATGCACCTAATCACTAAATATGTATTTAAAAAATTAAACGATGGAGTCAATACAATCTTGCGAGTTAATAAGACCATTTTGTGCACTTACATAAGTACACACAAACGCGTACTTCGCAATGGTATGTTTGAGCTCATAAAGTATGGTGCGAGAGGTATTGTCCGCCAAGGGGTCTGCTATGCACGTATTGACAAACGATTTTGGCCCAAAACGGACATTTTTTGGTTATGAATTTCGACTAAGGGCGGATTTGGGGGCTGCCGTAATTGAAGTATATAAATTTTATGATGTATTGGCCAAATCATGACAATGAAAGCAGCTAAATGAATAAGCCGAAATTTTAAAATTAACAAGGCTACATAGCACAACGCTTAGGTGGCAGCCACCTTCCTTGTCGCCTAAAAATAGTGGACGGAATCAGGAACAGGAGTGTATTTTTTAAAGATTTTAGCCATCTTCATCATGATTTTTCAAATTTTTCCAGGACTGCCCACCGCTTGGTACTCATTAATGGCATTTACTGCCTTTTTACGCTCTAAAAAATTGCATTACGTCTAGAAAAGTACTTATTGTGCAGAACAAAGCTTTTGTAGTTCGTCCAGTGGTTTCTTAAGTATCTGATGACATAGTAATTTGAACAGTTTTATCAAAATTTCTCGGCAATTTTTCCAATTTTGAACTAATTTTGCGCATTTTTCATCACGAATCTTTCGAAAATCCTGGAAATTTTCAATTTTTTTGCATCAGAAATAATTCGGCATATCAAAATACGACAAAAAACGGCATTATTACGCGTAATGGACGATTTTCCGGATCATTTTCGACACTATTGAAAAAATTTGGGGTCCCATCCCGTAGGGATGCAACGGATATCCGGATCCGAGTCCGGATCCGTTATTATCCGGTATTATTTTGGATCCGGATCCGGATCCGGTATTTTGAAAAATCAAGATCCGGATCCGATATTTTAAAAATAAGATCCGGATCCGGATCCGTTATTTTTACAGTTTAAAACGGATCCTAAAGGAATCCAAGAGATTATGATAAAATATCATTAAACCTAGAATTGTATTGAAGAAACAACATCATTATGAGACGAAAGCTTTATTTTATTGACTTAATACTCAAATTCAATGACAGGCAAATTGTATTTAAGAAACAGCAGCTTTTCTGCAACCAAAGAAAACGGTAGATTGCTCAAAGTCATAAGCTCAACTAACCGCTCATCTATATCAATTGATCTTGCATCATCGTTATTCCATTTTTTACCCTTAAATCGTACATAAGTTAATTAGGAATCCTCTCATAAAAATAAAATATTTCATACAGCAAGTAAGCATGCTTCCATTGTCATTTGCACTTTTTGTTTTTCCTGTTTCAAAGCAGTCTTTTCGCAATCTGCGCGTTTTTCTGCAAAGGAAAGTAGACATGCCTGACGCGAATCTTCTACAATCTGTGCTTAACAAGAATACCTTTTTCCTTTTCTTCGATCTGCTGGGACTCCTCTGCTTTGAACTTTTTATAATCCGCCGCATGCTTAGTTTGCAGATGCTTTTTCATACAGGTGGTACCAGTATTTTTTTTGTACTCGGCAAAGATTTTTCCCGATGTACAAAGACTTTTCGGGACCGTCTTTGTACATGTACAAAGATTTTTGGGAAGACAAAAATTGCAAAAAAGGTCTGAAATTCGCAAAATTTTCGGCGCTTCGCGCTGAAATGAGTAACTGTATATATCTTTATAATGGCAGAAATTGGATTTCAAAAGGAAAAATGTCAAATTTTTCGGCGACGATAGTGATTTTCGCCCTTAGAGATGCAGAAAAAACCAAGCTCATGCAGCTTTACTTATTTCATCATCCTACAGTAATTCTGCTTTTGAAACTAATGAGCACCGTACTTGTGAACAAAAATTTAAGTATTAAAAAATTAAGGGTTCATAATGCATATTCATGGATCCGGATCCGGATCCATTATTATCCGTTATTTTGATAATTAAAGATCCGGATCCGGATCTGGATCCGTTATTTTAAATTTTATGGATCCGTATCCGGATCCGTTATTTTGAATCGTACGGATCCGAATCCGGATCCGATATTATTGGAAAACCCGGATCCGTTGCATCCCTACCATCCCGTCAGAATGCTGGATCCTCACTAATTGCGGCAAACGTAATTGTAAATCATTATCAGTTTGTAATAAAATTGAACTGTATAAAGTCAAGCAACGTCAATTAATTTTCTATGGAAAGAAACTGAACGAACTATGTTAATTATCTCTGTTGTTCGACTGAAATCAACGTTTTTCGTTATAAATGTATATTTAATGTACATGTAACGTGCATAAGCCTTTCAAAAAATTCCCCATACTATAACCGATGCAAGATAGGAAATGAGTCATGCATGCACGCATTCACAAGCCTCAATTACATAATAAAACCAAAAATCTGAAATATGACTTCTAAAATTTTGTAATTCTTCAGATCCACAACACAGTGCTGGAATCGATTAGAACTTAGCGAGCTTACTTTATAGCAGCAGCTGAGGGCCTTTGTTCGATATCGGCCGAAACCATTTTCAAACTCATAGTCATCACATTTACACGATTCCTAGAATTGTGAGAGAAAAATAATAATACGCATACATGACCTTGAGGAGGTTTAGGGACCTTCAACCCCCAGAAAAATTTCCACCCCCTCCCCATAGAAATTTTTTCACCCCGTTAAGAGATCGCGATTTTCCAGAAATTTCCAAAAAATTTTCGAAAATTCACAGAAAAGGTGCTTTTTAAAGCGTCTTTAGCTATCAATTTGCTCAAAAGTGTCAAATTTTTGGTGCTTTGCGAAATACATATAGGTACTCATGTTATGACTATATTTTGTTCAATTTATTCGACTTTTTTGTTTTTTCCGAAATTTTTTATTTTTATACTCCAGAAAGATATAGCACTGTCAGAAACGGCGAAAAACGATATTTTTGACGCGTACCCAACACACCATTTTTGGGACCAAAAAAGGCACTTTAAAATGTCAACCCACTCCCAAATTTCACATTCTGTGCATGTCTAGTACCCACCATTTTTGAGCCCAAAAAAGGCACTCTGAAATTTCACCCCCCCACCCAAGAATTCCCATGCTATGCACGTCTGGTAATATGTACGTAATTGAATTAAAGAAAGAATCTTGTCAAACAACTTTTCGTTCTTATTATAATTTTTGATTATCTATTGATTTGTATAAACTAGAATAATCAGGTGAAGTATGTAGCTAACTTGTCGCCGACATCGTCATGCACCATGATTGCCAGCTGCTTGAGCGAGAATAATATTTTATTTTCAACGAACTGAAAAAAGTGGAATTAAACAATTATACTATATGTACCTGTAAACTGTGATATTAATAGCAGGAAAGAAAATTTTTTATTTATCTGAAGTCATGAATACACAAAAAGCGGAATTTGTTCACCAAATTTTTATCCTAGTATGCATGTATTTGAACGTAAAGTAAAGAATTATGCTTCTTGTGTTTCATATAAATCTCAGTGATGACTTAGAATGATTAGAAAGAATGGAACCCATACAAGAGCATGAGTTTTGAAACCCCTGAGCTTTGAAAGCTATACTATACATCCATTTTAGCCGAAAAACACTGCTATATAGCCTCTCTTGGGGTCAGAAAATTATACCCGTTTGCTATGTATACAGTTGTCTTTTCTGAGTTGCAAAATGATATATAGCTATTTTCTCAACTCCAAAACGGGCTAAATAGCTATTTTTATTCCAAAAAGGTTATATATAACTATCTATGATAATTCAAAAAGGTTATTTATTTGCATAAATGCTCAAAAACGATTGTTTTAAAGCGATACCAACGTTTTTTTCGCTATAGAACCGTTTTTACGACACACTTGGTTATGTTATCTACTAATTTTTGGTTTTCACTCCTCCCTGAAAGGTTGACCTCGCGCACCAAAGATGGGACCACATCAAATATTTAAGGTCTTGAATACGATTAATTAATATTAGGCCCGTATCCAGATTCGGGTCAGGCGAAAATTTTTCAAATCATTTCTCGAGAATTGTTAGCAGACACGCAAAAATAGTGGCATTTTTTATTACTGCGAACACAAAAGTTTAGAGGATCTGAAATTTATCACTTCACGTATTTCGTTCGTTCACATAAACCTATCGTTCAAGTCTGCATAACTGATTTCGCAATATTAAGCCCATACTCGTCGTTTTTAAATAAAATTCATCATTATTGAGAAATAAGAAGAGAAATCTATAGATTTTCAAAAGCAAGTGATAAGGAAAACATTTGATCGAAATTCTTTTAATTTAGCATCATATTTCTATTTGTACAAGAAATCAAATGCCAAAACAAACTTCTTTAGGATAAGTCGTAGGCGCTTGATTTTCTTTATAATCCAAAGCTTCGTACAATTTAGCGCGTTCTTCCGGTGTCATTGCTTTTTCAAACTGAGAGCTGATTGCCTCGTCTTTCTTTGGCTCACCTGGAACTCCAGATCCTCCTTTGAACCAGCTGGATACCCATCCAGTCCAAGTTTGTTGATCTTCTACCCGCGTTAAACCTCGTTTGTCCACCTAAGTTACGACATTTAACCCTACTTGATCTTGAGGGTTGAGAGTTCCCCCCAGAAAAATTTTCATTCCCCCCAATTTGCGATTTTTCCTAAATTTCCAAAAATTCATAGAAAAGATAATTTTAAGCGTTTTTATCCATCTATTTGCTCAAAACCGTCAAATTTTCGGCGCTTCAAGCCGTTTACTAATTTTTTGACTATATTATGTTCAATCCGTTAGAATTTTTTTCAATTTTTTCAGATTTTTCTAATTTTTTTATGCTCTTGAAAGATAAAATACCATCAGCAACGCCGAAAAACGCTGTTTTAGACGCGTGTCCATCCATTTTTAAACCCCAAAAAAGCACTTTGAAATCCCCCTCCCCCTACAGAATTCCCATGCTGTGCATGTCGGCATTTGACCTTGTGTAAAAAATTTAAAATTGAATTAGCATAAAATGAAAGCAATGTGAATGCCCAGGTCTAGGGGCCCCAAAATGGAAAAATAAGAAATTGTCGAGTAATATGAAACAAAATGAAGACCAAAACCAAAATGCATTCAAATTTTATCTGCAAAAGTGTCTGAGATTGACCGGAAACTGCGGACTAACATAGCGTTTACGAAATGTCATGTCAGCATTTATAATTTTTTGGGTGATTTTGTATGAAAAACTCTAGCTGACCGACCCCCAACAGCGATCGTGCTTTGCATCTTTTCTTATACGCCAGGGACTATTTTACCCCACGGAACGCGGCTGATTCGAGTCTGCAAATTAATTAAAAGCCCCATAAGTTTTGAAGACCGAAAACAAAGTCCTCTGAAGTATGAAATTCAAATAAAAAGTATATTTCTCGAATAAAAGGTCTTTCATTTAAATGATGTTAAAAACTGATGTCCTGTGTAATTATGTACAAAGGTACGAAGAAATTTCTAAACTACTTCAGTGTCTCAACTTAATCATCAGATGGAAAGACACAAAAATAAAACAATTTGAACGCAAAGATTTTCAACGTATTTATGTACATTTATGCCTACATACATACATACAGATATCCTCAGAACTACGTATCTAAAGGTAGCTTAGCTCGTATAATTAAATTTACGAGTATGCTTCAAATGTTAATGGCGATGTTAAATCGTTTTCTGCGTGGAAACTGAAATACATATATTAAACAAGAAATTACCTACTTTGAAAAAACTGAGAATACGTAAGTTTAGAAATGAAAGTGGATTACGATTTCGGGAAAGACAACAATTTAGCTTGTTTTAAAAAAGTGTTGACATACATACCTCGTATTCGGCTTGCTGACGACCGATATTTAAGTTGAACGTGTTCAACTCTTTTTCTGCTTGCTGAAAAACGAAACGGCTTTTTATATTCGGCAAAGATTTTCCTAGTTACCTACATACATGGCAGGGGGCGGGGGAGCTGCCCATCTCTGGCCAAAAATATGTGTAAGGTAAGATAATGCACGAAAAGATGGAAAAATTACATATCTCTGAGACACGGTTTTTTGTATTCGGCTAAGATTTTAGCCGATATACAAAGACTTTTTGGGACCGTCTTTGTCCATGTACAAAGATTTTTGGGAAGACAAAAACTGCAAAAAAGCTCTGAAATTCGGAAAAATTTACGGCACTTCGCGCCGAAATGAGTAATTGTGTGTTCTATATACCGTTTTAATGGCAGAAATTGTATTTCGAAAGGAAAAATGTAAAATTTTTCGGCGCTTCGCGCCACTTTGAAACGATTATTAGTGATTTTAGCCCTTAGAAACCCAGAAATTAGATAGAATACACTACTAAAGGTCGAACAACTCTGTTTTAACCAAACTAAAATCGCTACTGTACCATATTATAATACCCTAAAAATTTGTGTTTACAAAATGTTCAAAGACTTTAAGGGATCATCTTTGTACATGCACAAACGGACCGTGTAGAACAAAACACGGTTCTGGGATAAAATCTTAAAATTTTCAGCGCTTCGCACCAGATGTAAACTGTTTTCCATAATTTTGGCTCAAAGGCGACCGAAAAGCGACCCTTTTATAGGCTTTTGAGTAGGTGACAATTTTTTTCGGGAAGTTCGAATTATACGACCTTAATGGACGGAGCATTTCGAAAAACGTTGAAAAAAGCGGTTTTTGCGAGCTATCTCGACGAATTTTCTGAGATATAGACCAATTTATGTTGGGTCCACCCCCCCTGGCCGAATCCTAGTTAAGGGCCTGCCTACATAGATACATACATACGTACATACGTATGATCCTGTGTAAAACATTTGCACACTATGTTCTACTGCATTCTTAATTACTTTTGAAGCACATAGTTTCTTGAGCGCTAAAAAGAAAATATATTTACGCATTAGTGTCAGTCGTAATTAATAAACATTTTCTATATTGCGGTGAAAACAAAATCATATATAACGTAGCTTCCTGCATAAAAATTATGTGACGTAATTTTTGAATCTTCATAAAGCTTCATTCTGTTTTTTCATTACTTTTAATAGAAAAAATGAATGGAAAAACATAAATAGAAATCTCTACTCAAATGGGCGACTGTATAGCTGTACTATGTATGTACAGTAAATACAGACATTGTGTACGTACATACATGCGATATGTAAATCACCTTTATTATGTCAAGCATTTCTTTCGCAGGGCTTTTATTGGTCAGTTTTTCAATCCAAGCCTCTTTATAACTTTTCACCAATTTTCTATGCTCTTTTATATTGTGCCAGGACCAGTTTCGCCGCCTCCTTCGCACGTTTTCTTCCAAAATGCAAGAATATGCGAAATGCCACCTATGATACTATTACATATGTATTATGTACGTATATACCTAAATACTAGCAAAAATTCTTAAAATCAATTATACTATATACTTCAAACATGTAACAGAGAAAGTGTCGCCCCCCACCCAAAGCCAGACGTCCCATGCAATTTATGGCCAAATATTGATGGTAACTTATATACCCCTCGTCCTAAATGGTCGACTATTTCTTCCAAAACTTTGAGCTCTTAGGTTTGTCTAGCGTAACCTTATTTGTCGTTGAAACATTCCTACATGTAACCCTTCAAGTGTTAAATGGCTATTTATACATCAACTTTATAACGTTAGAATTTATACATATGTAAGCAGCATTGAACTATCTAATTTTGACACACTTAGCTCAGCCTAAAGCTGATTGTACTTAAAACCGAGCTGCTGTACATGTTTCTAAAGATTAGGAGGACTTTAAAATCCAGCTTTGTTAACTAATATGTATGCAATTAGTTACGAATAAAATTGCGCATGGCTGATAACTAAAATTACCATTCTTTAGCATGCTTCTTATATTCTTTCAGATCCGGTCGATATTTCCGGTATTTGGCATTGAGGGTCAATCGCTCTTGTGCTTCCAGAAATTCCAATATGTCTTGGTACTGCAAATGTCAACAAAAGTACCTAGTAGGTAATATATTTCGACATCGAATAAAACTTTGATTGACAGAAAAACTTCAATTAGAGGTAAGAGAAGCTAAAAATAGTCGCCGATTGATGTAAATTGTAAATTCATCTCACAGTTTGTAAATTCATCTAAATATGTAAATGTAAATTCATCTCACAATTCCAGCATATTAAAAGAGATTAAAGGAATAAGAGGAATGTATGTATGTCTGCTATGCGGATCAAAGGCCAGAAAGTTTTGCTCTAATCCAAACTCATTTACATCCACATTAGTTCGAAACGAAGAAAATGCCAAACGCCAGATTTAACCACAATTCGAAATTAATTAAATAAGTATCTTTGTTAAGATGTTGACGCCTCTAATTCACTGTCATGCTTGTTACAGGGGTAAAGGGGACCCCTAAAAGTTGCTCAACCCCATCATTCCCTTAAAGTCAAAAAATTTTGACTCCCACTTTTGACGAAAACTTGCGTTTTTGGCCATTTTTAGATGCTTTTTATGAGTTTTGGCCAAAAATTGGAGTCAAATACTCCTCCCCCAAAAATGGTTACCACTCAGAAAATCTAGCCGTTAAATGTGTGTTCACTGCTTCAACATGTACAAAGTACAAAGTTGATTCTAATTAACTCCGACCTGATATTTGCCGATATTCATTTCCAGCTTCTCAATAGCTAAATTGAGGGAAATTTTCGGCGTTGTAAAATTCGTACCATCTGACTCCGGCTTTTGATTCAACTGTAGCTTAGCGCTTATGCAAATAGGGGCCAAAACTACAAAAATTCATCATCCCTACGATCGAAGTCAAACAGTGTTTAAAAGTTATACTGAAAGTTTGATAGATCCGCATTGATCCTCAATACGATTCGCTCTAATGCAAAAAACTTTCGTCATAATTTAAAGTAAGCAGCCATAAGAATTGTTCGGAACAGCTCAAGTCATAACATTCGCAATGACAGACGCTTACATAGATTATATTTTTTTCTAGTACTAATTATGTACGTACTATAATCACTGAATTTTATCTAAAGACGAAAGTGATTATGACTGAAATCGAAATATATATGTATGATCATATTACATATATGCAAATTGCACATACGCATACACGTAAAATGGGTAATTTGGGAAATCCTCGACGCAAAGTTGGACGTCCTCTAACCCCAAGAGTCAGACAGTTTTTAACTCCCCTCATTTTTGGAAAAATTTGTGTTTTTTGACCATTTTTACATGTTCCTTTGGTTTTTGGCCAAAGATTTCGGGTCATTTGTATATCACCCTAAAAATGACGTCCATATCGAAAAAGACTCAACCAAATTTCGAACCATTACATGTATGCACAAACCTATGCTATTCATCTGACTTTGATGGTAAAAATAGTAGGTAATTTATGAATGATAATGATGCTTCCAGAGAGCATTACAAAAGGGTGGTATACATTAAAGCAGTAATTTGAACAATATTCGAATCAGCACAATATGTCTCTTATTTCACATCTCTCTTGAATGCCCATTCAACATCAGCACAAATAATAAATAATGTTTTATCTAAATACTGAAGATCAGATTCGATATCAAAAGTCCTCTGCAGTAAGCGGATAAATATAAAATTTCATCGAAGCAATTGTTACTCGATCGTATCTGTAGCAATTGATTTATTTTTGACGAGATGCATAGAGGCAATTTGATCTTACTTAATCAACTAATCCAAAGTCAACAAAGTGAATGAGTTGACTATATTTTTAACGAAGACTTTTCTAGTTAATCTGCGAATAACTATTTTATACTGTAAGCTCTACACAAGTGGCAAGATTTTGGGGGGTAAGCGTGGAGTAGAGCTTATTAGCAAGTGCGCGGAGCAGGACAATCTTATAATTTTCAACCGCTGATTTCTTCATCACAGAAATGCGGGAATTTGATAAGATATGCTTCTGCAGGGGCAAAGAAATTTGTTTCTCAATCTACATATCTTACATATTTTATTTAATACGCATCAAGTACTGCATTATAACTAAATAAAAGTTGAATATCAATGGAGAGAACCTGACCATGGGAAATCAACTCTGTGTAATAATTTGTCAGAAAAATGTGATCTACATGTGACGAATTATTTTTATCATTAAGGGATTATTGATTCAAAAGAGCAGTCGAATCCAAAAATACATTTTGCTCTTCCCAGAACCCGCAATCTATGTGTAAACAATTAATATTTGCAAAAAAGAAGCTTATCGGACGCTGCATTCCTAGTTATGTATATCAATCAACTATATTACCTACTCATAACTTTTATCGTTTTTCTTTAATTGAAAGTAATCACAGCTAAGAAAGAAATCAGTTTATTCTAGATGTCGTCTTGCTATCGATTGCTTGTTTATACACGCTTCAAAGATTGTTAAACACTGCTACGATTTTTAGATACTGAATTAATTAAAAAATAAAGCAGATCGCCACCTATGTATAGCAGATAAGAAACATTATAAACATAGTAAACTTGTCTTCTATTCTCCAACTTACTGTAGGTCAGCTCTAAAGGCGTAAAAGATTTTGTAGCAATAGTCTTTATCATCGCATCCTGCAAAAACACGAATTATTCCATAGCATGCAACCAGTAAGGGATCTAGGATTTTCCAAAGGGAGGCCGTATCCCAACTTTTTTAAAAACAGTCAAAAATAGGTCCGAAAATTTGCCCTTAACGCGCGAGATGGCGTTTTTTCGGTGGTTTACATTGTATACTTTTACATAAAATCACTTTTGACGCAATATTTTTTCAAAAAATTTTAAAATTTTCGACAGTGCGGAAAAATCATTAAATTTCTTTGACTTTTACAAAAATCTGGCGCGTAGCGCCGGAAAATTTGTGAAATAAAGGCGGATAGACGTCTAGAAGCATGATTTACTGCTTGATACAGCATTTGATGCGAAGCATCGAAATTTTCAATTGAAAATAGAAGAAAACTATGCAAAAATAGCTGTTTCTCTCTAAAATTGTTTTGAAACCTACATGAACAGAAAATGGCTTCCAGGTCGCCGAAAAAGTGAATTAATGTCATTAATATATATAATCCGGCGCGTTAGCGCCGGAAAAATTTGATAAATTATGGTAACTGACGGCCAAAAATCATTGCAAATTGCATATCCATTCTTTATCTCGCCAAATATTTTTAGCCGATGGGGGAGGCCGTCCCCCGCCGCCCCCGCCTCCCTTAAATCCGCGCCTACATGCAACGCCCATATGTAGACGGAATGAGAAGGATTATTATGTAGGCCCGCCAAGCTAGGGGTCGTCAAGTGCTGTCGGATGATTTTAGCCAAATACAGGTAGCTATCAAGCACCTTTCAAATTGAAAGTTGATATTCTGCCCGACGTTATATCTCTAGATTAATATTAAAATTAATATCTCTAAAATAACTAAATTAATAAGATTCTCAATATTGAAAAACTCGGATTTCACACGCGCCTGACTAGACATTTCCGATTTAACCCCATTACATGTAACAGTGGGATAGAGGGGATCCCACCCAGTGGCGCATCTAGGATTTTCATAAGGGAACGGGGCGGTATCCCAACCTTTTCAAACACAGTCAAAAACAGATCCAAAAATTCGCCTTTCACTTGCGAAATACCGTTTGTTCGGCGTTTTACATCGTCTACGTTTATTTGAAATCACTTTTGAGGCAACATTTTTTCAAAAAATTTAAAAATTTTAGACAGTTTTGCGCAAAAAATCATATTTTGGCGAAAACTTGCATTTTTGACTATTTTTAGGTGCTTTTTGCCATTTTTGACCAAAAATTGGAGGTTATTTAAACTCACCCCTCCTAAAAATCGCCATGGCCCCCTACCCGTATTTTGGAGCAGCTACATATAAGATTTCACCCATTCGCGGCAACCATGATTATTTGTATCTACATATGTTGAGAGAATATATTGGAATTGTTAGATACAAAAGCTCGAGGAATGCGGTTTTCTGGTATTTAGCATTATCATTATTTGAAATATTTTTTATTTTTTCATTTTTCATGGCTTCAATATTTCCTCTATTTTATCTTTTAAATGTTTCAATATTTTCAATAATGTTTCTTAAAATTTCAGCTGAATAAGAAAGTAAAAACAGCATTCAAGTCGGTATTAATTCAGATGGAAAATCAAAGGATTTTAACGCCTGAACATCATCCTTATAAATAATTTGCGTCATTGCAACTAAAAGCGTGTAGCATCAGAAAATTCTTAAATTAATCACGGCAATGTCAACTTTCTAATTGCTTTTTCGAATTTTTACATATTTTATCTCTAGAATGTCAAGAAACTAATTTATTATACGAAATTATTAACCCTCATTTCATCTCTCGTCGCCAAATCCGAAAATAACGTTGAATTCGAGTCCCAGTAGAAAGATAAGCTGTCCAAGTTGACGAGCTTATGAAAAAAGCATTCCTGAAATCTAGTCAATCAAATGCTTTTTGGGAAAGAATAAATTTATGGGAAATGACAAGATTAGAGTTAAAAATCTTTTAAAAACGTATGGCGAAGGCAGCTTCATTTGTGAACGAAATATTTTAATTAATTTAAAATTGAATAAATTAGGAAAAAATCGGACGGTCGAGAAGTAAGAATAAAGTGCAAAAGCGTTATTACCTAAGCCTGTCAGTCCACCTCACTTAATTTTATGACGAATCCAATTCAATTTTTTTCCACTACAAAATTCGAAAAAATGAAAAAACGTGCAAGAGTAAAAATTACACTTATAAATAAAATCAATCATCCCTAGATTTGGCTAAAGTTCAGTATGCACATAACATATGTATACTTATAAACTTTTCAAATAATATTTTACAAACTTGATAACTCAGAATGAAGAGACACTAGCAAAATATGCATTAGTCTTTCGTCAGACAATTGAGTTTGAGGGCAGGACTAAGCGTAACTGCGTAGGTACATCCATTACAAGGTTTACAGAGAAAGACCGTTATCCCAAATAGCTTTAAATTTAAAACTATTCTATGCCGTAAGAATGTGCCGTATATTTTTTGTACCGCATATTTTGTTTTCATCAGTTGAAACCCTATGAATATGAAGAGACTCATTAATACTAAACTAAAAAACTTATTGTACAGCTCTTACTGCTGATTGTATAGCGCCTTACTAGCCAATCTCGACTACATATTTACTTTGCTCGCCACGAAATTTTAACAATAAAGAAATGGTTGAGTTTATTTAGGAACGCTTTTTCACAACGTTCGACCTAAGTGTTGAGGTCTCGATTTCTTAAAGAAAAGCATGTCAGGATCAGTGTTTTTTTTTGTACTCGACAAAGATTTTACCCGATGTGCAAAGACTTTTCAGGACCGTCTTTGTACATGTACGAAGATTTTTGGGAAGACAAAAATTGCAAAAAAGGTCTGAAATTCGCAAAAATTTTCGGCGCTTCGCGCCGAAATGAATAATTGTGTGTTCTATATATCTTTATAATGGCAGAAATTGCATTTCAAAAGGGAAAATGTCACATTTTTCGGCGCTTCGCGCCGTTTAAGACGATTCTTAGTTAGTTTTGTCCTTAGAGACCCAGAAATTAGCTAAAATACACTACCAAAGGTCGAAAAACTCTGTTTTACCACACTAACATCGCTACTATACTATATAATAGTACACAAAAATTTGCATGTACAAAATGTACAAGACTTTTGGGGACCATCTTTGTACATGTACAAACGGACCTTGTACAAAAAAACACTGGTCAGGATACTCTTTAGAAGTCCGGCGATTAGGTCGTGAAAAAGCGTTCCTAAATAAACTCAATCGATTATTTACGGTTCAAATTTCGTGGCGAGAAGTGTACGTGTGATGCGTGATTCACTGTCTTTTGAGCAAATTTGCTAATCAAGAGATAATGACTATTTGTAACGTTTAATTAATAATATATGTTCTCTGAATGTCAAACAGTAATTTTTGACAAAGAAAGGCTGACTACTGAAGTCAGGTGGCGAATTTGAGCACAAGTCATAGTAAACGTCGATTCAACAAACATAATATCACTAAGTGCGCAAAAACCTCCTGCTTAAACCTATGAAATGAATTATTTTCGGTAAAACCAAACCCTTCTAGCGCTTGAAATCCGGTTCAAGTTAAGATTTTCAAAAAATGTAAGATTGTATTGACGCAAAATTGACTCATAATGCGGTAAAGAGTTTGAATACAAAACTTTGTTCACAGATAAAAATAAATATTGTTTTTGTGTAGATGTCAGTAGTAAGCAGTCTTGCTAAGCTATTTAAACAAATTTCATAAATTCCCTAAAACAATGAGCTCATTTTTGAAAAAATCAAGAGTGTCATTCAAGTCAACTTTGCAGCATACTTTGGACCTCGCTGTATTATGTATCGGCTTAGCATATTTACAGTATGACTAAAAACGTTTCGCACAAGGTCTACAATGTACACCAGCCAAACAGTATATACAACTTCCATTAACTTTGCTAAAGTTTCAGAAGAATTATTGCAAAAATAAGAGTATGCCTCTTTTTCGAATACCCTGCACATATTATGAGAAATCGAGATCACGAAACGAAGAATAGGTATATCACGCAAACATCGACTGCTCACCATACCTGGGCGTGGGGGTTTGGTGGGTATGCACTCCCCCCCGAGAAACCAAAATAACCCCCAGAAATCAAAATACCTCCCAGAATTCAATTTTTGAAATTTTTTCTGTTTTTTTCGCAATTTTTTGATGCCAATGGATAGTACTTGATGAGAAACGTTAAAAAATTGTGTTTTTTCGTCATACCTTGATTTTTGAAGCCATTTTTTCACCTTTAAAAAATCTTGCACCTCCCCTCAGAACTTTAGTGGCGCCCACCTATGCTGCTCACCTTATGAAAAAGCTTTATGGATGCATCTTTAATAATGCATGGTCGCCAATCGGTATCAGTCGTTTGGAAAAATAGCAAGTTCTGTAACAAAAAGATTGCCTGGTAGCACGCAGATATCGTTACTTGGAAAAACAGTTCTCCTAAAGTAAAGCCAAGGGCGAATGGACGCTTGCGATTGGTATATTGGTCTTCATACCTAATGTGTATACTTCTAATTGTAACCTGCAAATTTTTTATCACTTGAGTGACCATCTTTTCAGCGAATGAATCTTCTTGCGCTTGCTGTTCAGGAGATAATTTGTCGGCCTCCTTCTCTGAAAAGATAAAATATCCACATACTCGTACACATACCAATATTTTATACCAAAAGAATGCATTGCTCCGCTATTGTAGGAAAGATACTCCGAACAAACTCTATGAAAAAACACGAGCATCAACAAAACCATAAAGCTTTTTAAAATCTCAAATCCTATCACTTTCTCAGCTGAAATATAAAAAAATTAGCGACTAGTGTCTGATTAAAAGGTATAGTTTTGATTTTATTCGAAAATCAGAATTAAAAATTTTCAATTTTTTTAAATTTTTTGTTCAAATAATTTTGCTTTATGAAAGCAGCCCGTAATGAAAAAGCACTTGCTAACTAACACTGAAATACAAGCCTAAATAAATAATAAACGAATGATTCTGATTTAAAATAACGCAAATCATTTTCGATTACGTATGTTGAAGAGATACGGCGTAAGAGACATGGTTAATTATTGCACTGAGTTTGCAAAGAGCTGAAAGAATGGCTTTAGCTACACTGAGCATGAATCTAAAACAACGCAGTCAAAGTATAGCTTAAATTTCATCAGCTTCTTACAGCAACGATAAGCTCAAGGACAAAGCCAACCGCTTTGAATTAATCAAGTTCTGAGAAGTTTAGGTGACCGACATGCGATTTGGTTTCAACCTGTAAGCTATTGTGATTATAATAATTTAACTGATAAGAAACATGGAAGCTTTTCTACCGAGCTAATGGCCAAAAATAGCGAAAAAGTGGCTCACCGCATATGGACATAGGGGGTTAGAGGAGGGCATTACCCCTACATAATTTTTTGAAAATCGGGCAATGTCAGGCGGTTTGAGAAAACAGAAGGCGCTGCTGCAAGACAATTTTTGAGCTCACTGCGAAAAAAAGCCGAAAATCCGACCTATAACTTACAATACAAAAATTTTTGACGCTCCGCGTCGTATTGATAGATTTTTGTACTTTTCATCGCCAGAAACCTAAGAATGGGCTAAACTTTACTAATAAGGACTTAATGTGCCGCACATAACGCGCTACTGTAGCACATTACAGTTCCCTAAAATTTACATGTACAGAGTTTACACTAATTTTTGGGGACCATCTTACTACATAAACAAAGAGTGACCACCAAACATGATCTTGGAGGATTCGGATTCGGGGATTTTCACCCCCTCCAAATTTTTTTACCCAACCCTTCCAGCATTCGTGATTATTGAAAAGTTCACAAAAATTTTCTAAAAATTCGCAGAAAAATGCTTTTTAACTATCTATTTGCTCAAAAGTGACAAATTTTTAGCGCTTCGCGCCATATACTTATGTTTTTACTATATTTTGTTCAATTTATATAACTTTTTTATTTTCTTCGAAATTCTTTTCTTACCCTCTAGAAAGATAGAGCATCGTCACAAACGTCGAAAAACTATGTTTTTGACGCGTAGCTACCATTTTCGGACCCAAAAAGGCACTTCAAAATCTCCACCCCCCCCAGAATTCCCATGCTGTGCATATCTGGTTACCACAATTCACTGTATGACCATTCATGGATTTCGACTCCCTCTGGCCACCTCTACCTTGACCATGCATGCTGCTCACTATGGTATGACAGGAAAAACTTATTCCAAAACCTTTATACATAAGTATGCAAGTCACTTCAACTACACAAAAAAGCCTAATCCGGTAATGATATATTAGATATTTACATGTACAGTACAAAACTATTGAAGTGTTATTACTCTTTTTCGCTTTTCTGTTCTCCTCGATACGAGCTAAGTCAGCTTGTTTGGCGTCCTGAGCTTGCTTTTCTTCCTTCGTTACATCGTACTTTATTCCTGAAATTCAAGATGAAAAAAATCGTGTTCGAGAGTTTTCGCGCACGAAACCATACCTATATTTGGAACGGCTAACACATATAGCCCATCTACTTCTGCCACCACCGGTTCGTTGTATAAGTTTTTCCATGGAATTTTGAGAGTAAGTTTGTTTAAAAAAAGAATTTATGCTCTTTTATTGATCTATTGAGATAAATTAAAACAACTAAATATGCAATTCTCACTTAAATATCCAGATTTTAGCTTGATCGGCAAGTCCAAGTTGTCCTGAAAATTGGCAAGCATTTCAAATGCACTTAAGCAGAATTCACAATTTACTTTTTATACATCTCTATAATTATTACTGAAGATACCCCAAAAACATTTATAATTACGTGCGAAAATCTTGGATTCTATCGTAAAATAAATCTAATCATAGTCAATTATATGGAAGCACCCAAATCGCATGAACTTTAGCCAAAATAAAGTCAGATTGTTTCCAGTACGTCTTTAAAATGTACACATTATATAAAATTGTTTTGAATTGTGAAAAATCGTCTCAAAAAATTGTATGTGAGCCAGTTTTATCGCTTCCGTAACGTGACTAGCGGAAAAGCTGACGCTTTATTTACCGGTCATTCTGATCATGAGCTTTCCTTTCATGAATGCTAAACAAGTGCATTTTTGATAAATTTACAAGTATCATAAGAATTCGCTACAAGTAAACAGCATTTTATTAAGATCGTAAAATCGCCTTACTAGAGCTGTAGGCTTGATATTAAGATTATTCAAAACCACATCGCCGCCCCATATGCCAAGATTCAGTTGGGAAGAATCAAGATTTTCTACATAATCGCCGATAAAGCGATTTAAGAGATTAGCTACCACTGATTCGAATACCATTTTGCAATAAACTATTAATCGTTGACGATGGATGGCTGCATCGATGTAAATTAGGAACATGTACACGTATATAAACAAGGGCATATCGAAGGAAATATCGGAAATTCACATCGAAATTTTTTTCAAAATTTAAAGCTCAAAAACTATGCAGGGAGTTCGGAAAAAAGGACAAATTTTTATTTTCTCTAAAGTTTTTCTAAAATTTTAGCAATAATAAGAGACTTCTTACAAATGAGTTAGTATATACATATTGTCAACTTTATGCTAAAATTTCAGTGTCATAATGCTACAAAAGCAGATTGTATTATACAAAGCCAATTATATACCCAACAAAAATTTGAAGAATCAAATTACTTTGAAATCAAGCTCAGTGTGGTGCAAATTCGTATTATAAATGTCAAAATTTCTATGGATAGCTTAACAAAATAATATTAATATGGCACTACGAATGTTAGACTGTTCACTACTCTAATGGTCAATTTTGTCTGAATATCATGCATTTTCCGAGAATCCAAAATTAGAGCAGATTTAGCATATTTGTACATTTTTTCCTTCAAAATGCATAAACAATATGTACAATGAGTAGCAGGCTTCATATATGCACGCAGTCGAAAGCTCTGGGAGGGGAGGTAAATCGAGTTTCCTTAGAGGGATAAGTAATTTTTTAACCTATTTAATGTCAAAAATTTTGTACTAAATTAGTGGGTGAGGGTAAAATACGAAACCGAACTCGGACTCGAACTCAGGACAAATGGGTAAAATCCGGACAATCAATCAGCACAATGAATACAATGTATTAGATAAATAGGGTCGGACTGGCCGGAACCGGACAAATTGGATATTGTCCTAATTGATTGTCCGGATTTTACCTAATTTGTTCGGTCCCGGCCACTCCGACCGACCCTACATAAGTAATACATTGTCCTGATTGATTGTCCGGATTTTACCCATTTTGTCCGGTAGGGGCACGTAACCCCCTATCCCCCCTGGATACGGGCCTACTGTCAACCTATTATACTAGTATCGTAACACTGTCGTAGGCAGGTAATTCGGCACTTGTGCACTTTAGGGGGACAAAAATTTTTAAAAATTTTCTTCCTAAAATTACCATTTCCTATGGTAATTTTGTATCCTGATAACGAATCCAGCATTCATTTTTGATTTCAGACAAAATTTGGTTAAAAATCAGATTTTTTGTCATTTTTTGTGAAAAATTTCAAAAAAAAACTTCTTCATATTTCTGCACATTATAGGGTAATTTTGCATGCTGATGACAAAGTAGCATTCATTTTTCATTTCCAGCAGAATTTGGGTGAAAAATCACATTTTTGCCATTTTTGTGAATAATTTCAACAATAAAATTTTTCCATCAAAAAATTTTAAAAAATTTGTTGAATTTATGGACAAAAATTACAAAAACATGATTTATCACCCGAATTCTGTCGAAAATAAATACTGAATGCTGAATTCGTTATCAGCATGCAAAATTACCTCGTAAATAAGCAAAAATTCGAAGGAATTTTATTCAAATTTTCCACAAAAAATACAAAAACCTCATTTTTCACCTAAATTTTGAGGAAAATAAAAAATGAAAGCTAAATTTGTCATCAGCATGCAAAATTACCCTAGAATGTGCAAAAATATGAAGAAAATTTTTTTTCAATTTTTTACAAAAAATGACAAAAAAACTGATTTTCCACCCGAATTTTTTCTGAAATTAAAAATGAATGCTGGATTCGTTATCAGGATACAGAATTACCCTAGACAATGGTAATTTTTTGTCCCCCTAAAGTGCATAAGTGCGGTAGTAATCATTTGCAGTCAACTACAGGTAATATATACACACAATGTAAAATTATATGCAGTAAAAAACCAGCGGCCTAGACTGCAGGCAATATAGCACACAATGTAAAATTATATACAGTCAAAAACCAGCGGCCTAGACTGCAGGTAATATAACACACAATGTGATATTATATGCAGTCAAGTTGAATGCTTATTGATATGGGAAGCTGGAACTTCGATCGCATTTTAACCTGCAGTAGATGGTTTTATAAGGCGCATTTTGATGGGCCAGCATAAGCTCTAGTCCTGCATGGTAGATAGTGAGTAGCTGATGATGTTCTTGTCCTCATTCTGGGGAATTGTTTCATTTTAGTGGAAATAAAATGCTTCAAAGTTTATTCAACAATGTGAGACAAGGATTCCGAAAAGCATGTGGGAATGTTTCGGATTGGTCTCCGAAGCGTCGGGGTACTGTGACTGAGCGGGGTAACCAATGTCTCAGGCTTAGGCTTAGTTATGTGCATTCACATTGATGCCAGCGCATGGGCTAAGCCTGAGATAAATGGAGCTAAAATTGCGGAGCAAGCGTAGCCCATGTCTGGCACCAATCCGAATCCGCAAGCAATTGCTTCGCCACACACCATTTTTTCCAGTATCATATGTATCTGCTGTATAATTTTATTTCCACTAAAGTAAAACAATTCCCCAGAATGAGGACAAGAACAGCAACAGCTACGCAATATCTATCATGCAGGACCAGAGCTTACGCTGACCCATCAAAATGCGCTAATGGGTGGATGGGCAGCTATTGAAGCTGCTACCCATGCAGCGCAAAAAAACATTCCCTATTGAGGAAGCAAATCTGCCAGACCATCTCAAATAAAAGTGCCTTCGAAAACCATCTACTACAAGTTGAAATTCGAGCGAAGCGCCAGCTTCCTATATCAATAAACATTGAACTGACTGCATATAATATCACATTGTGTGCTATATTACCTGCAGTCTAGGCCGCTGATTCTTGACTGCATATAATTTTACGTTGTGTGCTATATTATCTGCAGTCTAGGCCGCTGGTTTTTGACTGCATATAATTTTACATTGAGTGCTATATTACTTGCAGTTGACTGCAAGTAATTACTGCCGCATAAGTGCCGGTACCTCACCTAATCCTACCTAACACGAGCGGCGGCGTAGGATGCAAAAGAAAACAAGCGAGTCACGATAATGACAATTTTTCGCGCTTGCACTTGCAAACACTTAGATAACGCTTGCACAATCCTAAAATAATTTGCGAAAAGCCACTTACAGAATAAATCTGAAAACTGCCTATTCTACAGCACAGTTGCAAAGCGAACTTGTATGCGCATTGCCCTGTAGTTTCCTCGATATTGATCGAATTATTACAAAAAAAATTTCTGCATCTTTTTTCGCCTTTTATGCGTGTTTCGTCAGAGATCCGAACTTTCTAAACCCATTTTTACCGATTTCTGATAGACGGAACATTGCTGAAGTCGGGAAGACCTTTCCAGTGTAAACTTCTTCCAGTGATTTATAATATACACAGTACAAATATTTTCGCAATAATAACACACCATTATTAACTTATGCATAAATTATTTGAAGAAATGTAAACGATTTTGAGCATGTAACTAATTTGGTCGGAAATTACTCAGAAACTCTATTGCCCATCTATAGTATTAATTTCGAGTTGTCTGTGTGTGTGTGTTTCCGAGAAAAAAGTTTTTACTGTAGAGCAACTGTTCCCAATATTTTGACTTCACCCTGCTGGATCCTACTCGGGAAACCCCGTTTCCGGTACTTCGGGCTGTAGATAGTGTATCTACACGTGCCGTTACTTGTACGGCCTTTGCGCACATTAGTGCGCCAATTCCGACCATCCGGTCATTTGTTTCCACTTTGGCGACCCAGCCATATTTTCAGATCGACGATATGACATGCGGAGGCATTCCGACCACGCAGTGTCAATTGGTTGGACTCTTGTCGCTAGGTGTCGCGAGGGATACTATGATGCGACCTTGTTTACTGTGGGACACCCCACAAGTCCCCTATCACTTTTCACATCTAAAACATAGGCGACATGACCGCTATTCACGTTGAGCCTGTGCTGAGACCTGGAAAATCTATGTGCAAGAAGCACACAATTTTTGTCATAAACACATTTTACAATATTTCTTTCTTCTATTACTGTGGGCCAAATCCCCCTTAGGATCATGAGTTAGTTTGTGCAGTTTGGCCTTTTTTTTGCGGCGTGTCAACTCCGACTTTATTAGCGCTATTTATTGTACATTGTTTTAATTCGGTAAAAGCACGATAATCCACTGCTTAGGGGTGCATTATATCGCAAGCAGTCAGGAATTGGGATCAGGCCGGCCATAGCTTTATTTCTTGCCGGATTTCGTTGGGTAAAGTTTTTATTTATCATTTTGTGCAAAATTCATAGTTCCTTTTTCAATCCAAAAATCTATAAAAATTATTACATAATTTTTATAGTTGATGACAGCCCGGAATAGAGTTCTTCGTTGTGTAACTACGAGAGTTACACGTATAGGCGAACCTGCCTTAGCAGTTCGCAATAGCCATAACATAGCCAATACTAGTATCTATCTATGATAGTGCACTGTGGGCTATGCCTTCGGTCTTCCCATTATTTTCCCAAATTTTCAATAATAAAAAACATTTAGATACTTGTCCAGTAACATAGAGTTAAGTGTATGATAATAGTAATCGTTTCATGCATACCGCTTGTGCAATCGAGAATATTCGATCTGAGATAAAGGCT